>MDKH01172696.1:0-19208 GCA_005239495.1 Nicotiana undulata
CTTCTTCTTCTTCTTCTTCTTCTTCTTCTTCTTCTTCTTCTTCTTCTTCTTCTTCTTTTTCCTCTTCTTGCTCCCTTGGAAGTTAGGCTAACTCCACAGACAAGGGGATAACACTCTTCTTAGGTTTACGAGCCGCTCTATTTTTGGGCTCTTGCCCCTCGGAGGTCGAAGTCCTCTTCTTCTTTCTCTCCTTTTCCGACTTTGATACAGGGAGTGAGGCTTCTTCATCACCGAACGGGGGCCTCATCGTCGCATCTTTTTCGAGACTTGCAAAAAAGGAAACATAGTAAGCTCGGAAAAGCATTTCAATAATGGCCAAATTGTTAAAGATAGGAATAAGGCGTACCATGATTCTTGTCCTCCCACCGGCCCTTTGAGAAATCACGCCATGTGCACTCAACATGTATTGATGTCGAGACCATGCTCCTAACCCAGCTCCTAACCCAGCTCTCGAGATGAAGAACAAAACCCGGCATCCAGGCAGCAGCTACACCGGGAAAAAAACCCGATGAAGACGAAGAAGTAAAAATAACAAACATTAATTAAAAACGGAGTCATACTCACATTTCATATTCCATCTCTCGGGAAATGGCATGCTCTCAGCCGGAATCAGGTCTGTGGTCCTCACTCGGATGAACTAGCCCATCCAAACTCGGTCTTTGTCCTCGTTTATGGTCGAGATGATTGCCTTGGTATCCCGGTGTTGGAGTTTTATTAGCCCCCCTCGATAAAGTCGAGGGCTATACAACCTTATTAAATGATCGAGGGTGAAAGGAAGCCCGCCGATTTTGCTTACAACGAAGCGGAGTAATGTCACAATCCTCCAAAAGGAGGGGTGAATTTGGCCGAGGGTCATTTGATACTTCTTGCAGAAGTTTATGATGACCGGGTCGAGGGGACCCGACGTGAAAGGATAAGTGTAAACACCCAAGAACCCTTCCACGTGTGTAGTGATCGCTTCTTACGGGGCTGGTACACGACCTCTTTGTTTCCCTAATTGCAGTCTTTCTTTACTTGGGCAAGGAATCTTTTGGATATCGAGCATATGTATCTCGATACCGGTTTGCATCGATCAGGTACCGATGACGTTTTCTCGACTTTGAAGTCGGAACTAATAACACACCCCCCGGGAACAAACTCCTAAGGGCGTGGCTCCGCCGTTGTTTTCTCGTTGGCCGGCCGAGACGAGGAAGCGATTTCTTACTGTGGAACAGTTTTTGACGTCTTATTCATTTAGTTTTTTTAGGGCAAAGAAGAATTGAGATGGTAATATTTGGTGTTTTAGAAGGGACAAAAAATGGAACTCAAATACTTGAAGATAGGAAGCTTGAAGAATGCAAAGAACTTTGAAGTTTAGAGTGAAAGATATTGAAAGTAAAGTTTGAACTCATTGAGAAAGGGTCTATTTATTGGTTTCACGGCGACGGTTCAAAGCTGTAGTGACCGACCATCGACTGAAGCATATTAAATGCCTAGCAAACTGTACCGAAGGGACGTTTCGGTCATCTCTGTCGCCTACGCCATAGTGGTAACGTCATGACAAATCGGGGTGAAGTTTGGAGACTCAATTCGTTTCAAGTCATTACACTCCAAAAAATGAGGGGAATGTCTGTATACGGTCAAAATCGGGCTCACCCAGGGTGGTAGGCCGAGGATAGATCCCATGTTATATCAGACCGAGATATGAAGGTGCGGTACCAAGCTCGGGATTTGAAGTACCAATCGAGATCGAGACCAGCTAGGATCGAGACCAAACGGGATGGACATCGAGCGAGACCGAAGAAAGCCTAATAACGGAAAGCCGAGATATCTGTGACCGGGCAAAGATCGTGGCACAAATCTCGGCACAAATCAAATCAAGAACGGTTATTTAGCCAATCATGAGATTTCCTTCTGTATTTAGAATTGTACCATAAGAAGAATTCCTTTATTATATAAAGGGGTGTTCTAATCATTTGTAACCATCTAATTCTCGCATAATAAAGCAATACAATACATTTCTCTCTCTTAGGCTCTCTTGTTCTTCAGTTCAGTTCATATTTCTTAATTATACACTCAACTAGTTCGAGGGCGATCTTGCTCGAGAGCCAATTGCACTTTATACTGGTTTGCTTTATTTTACAGTCAATTACTAACATCAATTATCATATTTAATAATTTGTGCCAAGTGAAATCACATATCCTTAAAACCACTTATAAATTTAATTGTGATCCGATTTTAAGGGTAAACACGTATAAAGAAGGAAAACTAACCAGGCGATCAAATGTTACTGAAAAATCGTAATATTGTGTTATTGGAATCAGAGTATTTTGAAACGCGTTTTCCACAGCCAACTAGCATACACCTTCGCTTTGCACATCATTCGGAGTCACTGCATAAAATTAATAGAATTGCGGTATTGGTAGTAATAATAAAAGTATATCTCTTCTACCCAAACGACATCAATAGTTTGGTTGTACATGTGATTAAGGAAAAGAAAGATTTGATAATTTGCATAGATTGAATCTTAGGTAATCAAAGTGAAGGCCAACGTATGTACTTGATTCTTAAACAGCAATAGTTAGACGTAAAGAATGTCACAATTAAGCAGGATCCAGGCTTAACGATGCAGTGATTACCACTTCAAGGAATTAAGTAAACAGTAAACAAGATTATCCAATTTTAATAATGGTGCATGCCATACCGAAAGGGAAACATAAAATTAGGGACCACATAATTGGTCTCTTAAGTAAGTAGTAAGTAAGAAAATTAATGGTGTGTCTGTTCTTTTATGCTGTCGGGTTGAATTTATGGATGGTGGATCTATTTTACAGAAGCTAGCTAGTTACATTAGTGATGGCTCTTATGCTTTGCTCGTGCAACAAGATCTTCTACAAACGTGCTATGCATTATAATTATAGGTCTAACATGGTATGAAATTTCCTTTGAGCAACTTGTACTTCACGTGCTTGCGTTTTGTCATTTACGTAATAGAAAATTTGCATGGGAGACTACGAACCTTTCCTACTTCTTTCCTCCCCTAACCCCCATTTTTCTTTTGTTTAAGTTTAATTGTATACACTAATAATGCCTTTTACAAGATTGATAGTGTAAAAATTTTTACTTGCAGCTTAAATAAATATACACTGATGGTGTTGTACTGGAGTCTGTTTCCATCGAACAGGACAATCTAAAAAGGAAAAAAGAGAGAAGTAATTAATTAAGTTGTTGTAATTTGAAGATTGAGGGCGCAATAATAATTATTTTTACACAGTAGGCAATATACCTTTATCAAGTAACACGATTTTGTACATTGGATATTGGAATAAGATGATAGTACAGTATGATGAGTCCATCCAAGATCTCTTTTTCAGAGTCGAACAATTTCTCTATGTAGTGATGCTGCACAAAGGTGATTCCTCTTGTCGACCTTTATTAATTCAGGCTCACATTGAAAAACCTGAAAGCAGCTTGTTTTTACAGGGTATATAGAATCTTTACATGCATTCTACAAAGTGTATTATTTGAGCACCAAGTGCTAGAAGAAATTGGCAGTCTAATAATCACCCTCTCTGACAACCACGCACTACTAAATACTAATTTCATTTCAGGTTTTATTTATCGTAATTCATCCAAGTTTTTTATACAAAAATAAATTAAAGAATCAAATTATTATTCATATTAATAAGTTGTTGGAGTTGGAAAAAAGATGAAGAGGGGCTCGAGTAAGATCTTATTACATTAAGCTAAAACATTAATTGACCACATCCATTATGAAACATTACATTTAGATGTTGCCAAAAAATTAATGAACCTGCTACTGGTAACTAGTACTAGTACATTACTCTTTCCGCTCCAAAATAAGTGATTTTTTCAGATTTTAAGAATGAATTAATTATTTATTTCCTACATTGTCCTTGGAGTAAATAGTGTTGGAATAGTGTTAGGAGTGTTTACGTGAGATAATAAAAGTTAATATGCTCAATTTCATTACTAATTAATGCTAAAAGGTGGATTTCTTAATCTGTCTGAAAACATCCAAAACATCACTTATTTTGAATCCGATGGAGTAAAGATTAAAAAAAAGTTCTTAGCAAACGTTTCTCGTAGAAGTTTCGATCGGCTCAAGAATCTCAAAGCCATAAAGTGCATGAGCAGAGGCAGAGCTAGAATTTCGAGCTTATGAGTTTCGTATTCTAATTCTTTTAAGTTATTGCGTTCTAAATTAATATTTATATGTAATTCATAAACTTTTAAAAAATAAATACAATGTTGACCCAAAGTTATTGAAATTAGCTGAACATATAGGTGGCGATGTACGGAGTCACCTAGAACTTAATTAGAAGCAAGGGGGTTCAAATGATACCCTTCCTCCAAAAATGTAGTTATTGATTGATACATATAATTTACTGATAAGTTATAAGACAAGAATAATAAAATGCAAAGTGCATATATATAAACATAAGTAGAAAGCTGGAATAATGGGGGACAAGATAGAAGAGCAGGGATTTGAGGGATAGATGATAATTGCCAATGGGCTTGTCAACTTAAACATTACACATTCACGTCTTTTGATTTCATATTTTATTAGCAATACTTGTTTATAAATATAAAAATAGAACTCCTTGTTCTCGAGATGTCTAAAAATTTCAGAAAAGAAAAATTAATATCTCCAAAGAGGCGATCAAAGTCAGCGGTCAAAGATTTGCATTACTGTCTTTGTCTCCCTCTTCAACCTACAAACATTAGTATAGAAATATTAAATCAAATGTGGCTATTCTCAAATCTCAATACATACATTCTTTTCCTATATTTCTTCTCTTTGTTTGTAAACATTCCCATAAAATCCTCCCAACACCAAGCACTAAGCGCTCCATCTGCCTTGCGGTCCTACCTTCCTTGGTGCACCCGCCCATTTCTGGTTTTCTTTGTTCATCTGTAGCAAAATTAAAATTCTTTTTGGAGTAGTTAATATGTTAATAAAATGAAAAGTCATTTATAACTTAATTTTCAAGTTAGCCATTACTACTACGATTAGATAATGTAAATAAAATTTACAATTTTATTAATTTAAATTCCTTTTTTTAATTTCAAAGCAACAATAAATTTTAAATATTTTATCTGAGTTTCTTTCGATATTTTCATCAATTTACATATTTTTTTATAAATGTAGGAAAATTTCTATTTTAATTTGGATTATTGGAAGTGGTAGATATAATTTAGTAGATGTTTTGTTTTGTGTCTAAACGTGTCCACCTAATGTACGTCGGATAAGTTGACGTGTCTTTAAGGATGGACAAAATGCAACCGTCCACATTAGTCAGCTGTTTGACTAGTCAATACATGGCGACAACTATTTGGACACTTGCGACCAGGTGTGGATGACCTGTCCAAACAAATTCAGCACTTCTTTCTTGTTTGTTTTCTTTGATATGTCTACCTCTGTTTCATTCATTTATTAATAAGTGAACATAAGGAAGACCATAATAAAACTTTTTTGGATAGATTAGAATTTAGAAGTAAGGCAGTTGTAACTTTCGGCGCGATGGAGTGATTATTTGGCCATCTGTTTTTCTTATACTCCCTCCCGTCGACAATAAGTGTTTCTTTTGTTGTTTTTATAAATATTAATTAATAATAAAATTATTTATATTATCTATTTACATAAACACTCGTAAAATACTATTTACTTTAAAAGCATTGTAACAAAAATATAATTAATTCATTCTTGAAATCATGAAAACCAAAAAATCACCGGAGGGAGTTATTTACCAACGTGTTGACCTGTTCCAATTTCTTTATCTATATATTGGATAAATGAAAGAAGAAAGGGTAGTTATTTCGTTTTTTTGTGAGGGATTTTGGGGCTTTTCACCAATAATTGTAAAGTTTTAGGGATTCACAAAATCACCAATGAAGTTGCTTCTTTTGATAACGTATGAAAACCCTAATTATTATGACTTGCATGAGTTTTACATTGGTTCTGCTGCTTTTCCAAGCCATAACCGATAAGAAACTAGTTGTGACAAAGTCATAGTAAAATTGACGACCACAATTAAATGGATGATAACAAAGAATTTGACTAATGAGGTTAAGCAAATTCGAAACAAGCAATAGCGAAAAGTTTTCGATTCTTATAAGAATGTAGAGCGTAGTTTTATTTTTTCAAATTGACGGCAACAACCAAAACAAAAACTGCTGCCCGAATTTTTATGTTTACGTTTAAAATTTTGACAACCAATGAGAAAAGGAAACATATCACAAGTCCCTGGATCCAACTCCTCTCCATTTCACCAAGTTCTCGCTTGGATGAATGACATGTGTCTCATCTTAATATCAATGGTTTAAATCTAATTAATTAAAGCAAGCTCTTAACTATAGTTAGATAAAAGATTCTCCCATATACTACTCCCAAAAAAGGACAAGCCCACAATTGTATCTATATATTTCCTTCTTTTCCGTAAATGTTTTTCCAAATATTTCCTAGTAATGTCACAAATCTGGAGTAGGTTTTCTTCAACAAAATAAATTGCATGTCTGCATAATTGGAAAAAGGAAAAATACATAATCACAATATAATGCTAAAAAATATTTTAAAAAGCAAATATCATCAATTATTATACGTTTTTTTCACCTTGATTCTTGTACGATGGTTGAGCCACGAACTGTGGTGGTGGATGACACGAACCAATGAACATTTCTCTTTAATTTTAACGACATATACGAAACGAAAGTTACTAATTGTTGTGCTCATTAAATTCATTCGTTCAAGTACGGATGTTTTTGTTATTGTTTATAGCTCGTATATATTGTGCTTTAGATGTCTAATTTTTAAATCCCTTTTTCCAGAAATATTGGAGAGACTTAAATAATTATTTGTGAGAAGCTGAAAAAACAAAGTTTTAGCATACTATTTCACTAAATTTGAAATGAGTTTGCAGGGCTAAAATAATAGTAAGCATTTGGAAAATGAAGGAAAATAAAATAAAGCTCCAATACAACAGCATTTGGAAACGCATTAAAAAAATTATGGAAATTTGCTGCTACCAGTTGTGAGATTACCAATTCTTTTGGGAGCAAATAAATGAGAGAATCTAGTATATATAAATATGGTTAAGAGCTTGCTTTAATTAATTGAATTTAAACCATTAATATTAAGATGAGACGCATGTCACTCATCCAAGTGAGAACTTGGAAAAATAGAGATATTAGGTAATGGAGAGGAGTTAGGTTCCTAAAAGACAATTAAAAAGTAGTATCAATTAGGTCTCATCGTTTAAACTTGATTTAATTCTACTAAGTTTTATCACCAATGACAACTAGAGTCGGAACTGGTGTATCTACTACATTGAACTTTTTTTTTTTTTTTTACAATATTTAATAAACTAATCCAACATTGTTTTTGTTTTCCAGATGTCTGCTTTCCTCAGTTAATACGACTATTGTTTATGAAGTTCAAAATAATGTTCACATTAATTAATAATGCATTATGCTAGTTCTTGCTTCCTAATATTGGAGGGTTATTAGACAAGACTTTTCAGTCTCATAAATTTTGGTTGGCGGTGCAAGGTGGCTCTAACTTACTTATCAATTTGAATTTGAGTTTTCGACAGCACATATACCCCACGTTTTAAATTGTTTTCCTTTTATGGTATATATATCATTGATTATTACCAATACGAGTTCGGAGACCCTTGACATTTTTTTTTTTTTTTTAATGGGTTATATCCATTTATTAAATTTAGATAGGTGATCATAGCTGGCTAAGATTTTTGTTAAACTGTCGCCTATCTCATATATTTAGTCAAACAAACTCGGGTTCTCTTGGGATGTATTTAAAGTCTCCCACTCACTTCTTTTTTATTTTTAAATTTAATAATGAAGAATTGTAACTATACGGCGTAATCTCTAGTTGCAGTGATATTCGTTTTGACTTTTGGCCATGAGTATTTCAGAGGAGAAAAAACAATGCCCCAATAGGTCTGGTGCATAACTAATTATATTAAAGTTAAGATGCATATTGATTGTTATGCTCTAAATAATAATATAGAACTGTACTTATGTGGTGTCTAGTGAGCAATTGAATGGAATTGTAGAATTCCATATTAAGGGAGAAAAAAAAAAAGGAAACGTTATCAGCTGATCAAAGAAAACAAAACTATAACGTAAAAGGCTAATATTAGTACATGAAGTGGTATTCCCTCCTTTCACTTTTACTTGTTCATTATTCTAAAAATACTTTCATTTTTACTTGTCGCTTTTAACATATAAAAAAAAAAAAAAATTCTTTTTTTCTATTATGCCTACAATATTAGTTACTCATTTCAATTTTTTTTTTAAATTTCATTAAAAATATATACCAATTAATATAAATATAATTATAAATTATGCACTTATTTATTATTATTTCTTAAAGAATTTAAAAATCGGTAATGGACAAGTAAAAGTAAACCTAACTAAACTACGTGAAGGGAGAAGAAAGTGGTATTTTAATCATTTAATACTAAAGAAGTTAAAATTTTGACTGAATTTATTAATTTTGCAATAAAGTTTTTTCTATTAGTTTTATCTTGCATTCACAAATAGCATTTACCCAATGACTCTTATTCCTACACGTGTCAAACATCTGACGATGCGGGAACCAGCTGTCAAGCGGCACACAATACGTTCCTGATACCACACGTGTCTTCTGTCCAGCTGTCATGGCCAGCTTGGACAATGTACTCGGGAAGCTCACATCCGTACAAAGACATTAATTAATTGATAACCCAAATTGACAAGTGATTATTCGCTTCTTAGACCATGCTCTTTTGTAACAAAGAAGATCACGTAGATGTATTTTCGGTCAAAAATAAGAAGGAATTTTTTATAGATAAATTTGTAAAAAATCAGCAAGGCTTTGCACCGTTTTATTTATTAGTATTACTTTATGATAGTAAGTAAAACCAAATATATATGCATTTATTTAAAATTGTTTGACGTATATCCTTGGATAATATACTAATTAATGCAATTTAACCCGTAATGAAAAATTATCTGCTTAAGTTAATTCGTGAATATTTTATACCTGAAATACGTATAATTTAAATTCAATATGAAAAGGGAAGGTAAAAGACGAGGTGGCGTTAAAGAAAGGAACAAGATCAGAGTAGAAGCAGGCCAGAAAGAGAGAAGTGGGATTACAGCACTATCCCCTCCGCTCCAAAATAAATAATTTTTTTTTAATGTTTTCACGTAAATTAAAAAATTTTATATTTTAATATTAATTAATAATAAAATTGACTATATTAATTTTTATTATATCACATAAATATTCCTAACACATACTCCAACACTATTTACTCCAATAGCGATGTAAAAAAAAAACAATTAATTTATTCTTGAAATCTGAAAAAATCACTTATTTTAGATCACAAGAAAAATGCTAGAAAATCACTTATTTTGGACCGGAGATAGTATTTCTTGTGGCGAAAACCTCAATACTCATCCATTTATTTCCTAACAAAGTTCCAGGTTTTCCTTGTACCAAATACGACCAGCATTAGCATACCGGGTGCTCGCCTTATATACAGCACGCATCTCCTTCCCAATATTCATCCTTCTCCTGCGCACGTTATTAGTTTATGTATATCCCCTACTTGTTACTCCGTTGTGAATATAGATTCTTATTTTCTTTAATACAATCTTCCCTTTCCTCTAGTGCCATAGTTTAATTCTTCAATAAGGAAATTCAAAATATAAATATAACAAAAAAAGTCAAGAGAATTCAACGGTTATAATCATATAGGCGAAGCCAATTTTAAGGTTCTGAATTTTCGAATGATGATTTCAAGACGATTTGATATTTGTAGATATTTAACAATTTTTTTTAACACAAATAAATTATTTAAGTAAAAATTAATGGGTTCAACCAAATTCATATCCATGCTTTTATCTCCGCCCTTAGTTATTATATGTATATAAAGAATAATTTTAACCTTATACTTAAAATGTAATATTTAACGAATAAATCAAATAAACTCACATGCGTCCTAGCTTAGCTTAGTGGCGAAGTCACATGGTCATAAGGATGCTCAACTGACCACCCTTTCTTGAAAAATTGCACTGTCTCTTTTTTTAAATTTAAATATTTTTTAAAAAATTCTTAATTTCGCCACTGGCTTTGGCTCCCCCTTGCAAAATGAAAAAGGGAAAAAAGAATAAAAGAAGAGGAAATTTGTGTTTTGTGTATGAAGGTCAAAATAATAAGCAGGGTTATCATGTGGGGAAGCTTTTTGTAAAGTGACAGCCCCTTGTTCTGTAGCTAACATCTTCCTCACCTCAAGTTTATTTATTTTTTATTACTTTATGTCTTTGATAGTGTAAAAAAAAATCATTATTTAACCTGTACTTTTTCATGCACTTATCTTACCTTATCAACATATATAAGCTAAATTCTTTTAAATTATCATTTCCTGTTTGTCTCTGTGGGGAGGTTTTCTGTCCAGCAACATGGAAAAGAAGAGAAAATTTGATTTGACAGGAAGAGCTATATTATCGGCAAGAGTAGCCTTATTTCTACCAAATGAAGAATAGTGCGGAAACTTAAGTTATAACTGAGGGGATAAGATGAGGCAAATGATATTTTTGTTTTAAATAAAAGCCAAATTTGAGCAGTAATAACACATTTTTATCTATCACAAGTACAATTGAAATTGGACACGGATCAGGCGTCCGGAAGTAGTACCAAAAAAATCCAAAAAGGCTTATTTGGGTATTAAAGGAAAACAACGGCTACACAAACGACAATTAGGCCTCATTTGTTTGTACTTATTGGAGGTCTGAATCTTAATCGTTTAGATCTCAGACATTAACTATATTTGTTTTTAAAGTTTGAATTTTCATCATTCAGATCTTAATAATTAAGTGTGTTTATTGTTTTACTTCACAATCACTTAATGAGTTTGAATAGGTCTGTATGATTAAGATCTATAACAGAGACTTAATTTCATAAAGATACTATCACATATTCATTATTATCTGCCGTCACCGCCTACCATTATCAACTACCACCACCACCACCTCCACCACCACCATATATCATTCTCACCCACAATCAACATTCATCCACCTCAACTACCACAACTGACCACCCCATCACCACCAACAATCACAACTGACATTGCCCATTATTATAACCTACCACCACCCACCCACCACCTTTCTCACTCACAACTACTACCACCAGCTACCATTATTAACTATCACTGCCCACCACCACCATCCTCAATCATAATTGGCACCATTACTAGCTACTAGCATGAACCGCCATTATCAACCAAAATTACCACCAACCACCGCCTCTATCACATGTTAGCCATCACCACCAACAACTATCATATTTTAAAAAACTATATATTTTATTGATAGAATATTAGATTAGTTAGTATTTCATTTGAATTTTATGTTTATTAATTTTCAAATAAAGATAAATTTTATACATTCAGATGTTAAAAATCAAACAGTCTTAATTATTTCTATTCAGATCTTAATACAGATGTGTATTCAGATTCAGACGTCTTAATCTTAAAAAAATAAATGAGGCTTTAGAGACCTTAGGTGCAATAAACACCATTTGATGAATCTTAAATACCTAGTCTTAAGTCGCAATTATCATAACCACATATATTAGGCATGAAAGTTGTATGCCTTTGCAAGTCACAAAAGCATATTTTCAACTTTCCAGTGGCAAATTGACAGAAAAACCCATGTGTATATATCAACAATTAACCCCAAATCCTATTCAGCCACCAAACCAAAAAAAAATAAAAAAAGATTTTGGTACAGTATTTGTTTCTCTGCACTTTTAAGCGATACAGAAATTGGACCACAGGCCACCTTCAACCAAACATCCTCTATTATCTATATAAAGCCCCCTTCTACAATGGACTACACCCACACCAGAAAATCATATTTCTTTCTCCTTTGTAACAAACTCTCTTCTCACCCATCCCTTACTCTCTGTCTGTCTCTCTTTAACACATACACACACTGACGTGATTCAGAAAACAGTTGTTCAAGAACCATGCCTGAGGCACCAAAAACAGCTGAATACAGTTTTGTTGCAGAAAACAACAAGAAAATTCTTCAGTTCATTGAAGAGGTGACAACCAACGTCGATGAGGTCCAAACAGGAAATCTTGCTGAAATTCTGTCTCAGAATGCCCATGTTGAATACTTGCAACGCCATGATCTTAATGGTCATACTGACCGAGAAACGTTTAAGAAAATCATGCCTGTTATCACCTACGAGGATATTCAGTCTGATATTACTCGTATTGCCAATGGTGATAAATCTCCTATCCTCTGCTCTCAACCCATCTCTGAGTTTTTGACAAGGTTTGTTCTTTTCTATTTTCTATTCTTTTTCGATGAAAAATGCGCATCCTTATCTCAATAGTGTAAAGGTGTACTACACAAAGTGCTAAAAAAATAACTCCCTTTTTCTTGATTTTGTCGTTACTGCATGTATTTGGTATTTTCTAGCTAGTTTATGCTAAATGGTAATTTTGAATATGCAGTTCCGGGACATCAGGAGGTGAAAGGAAACTGATGCCAACCATTGAGGAAGAACTTGAGAGGAGATCAAAGCTCTACAGCCTTCTAATGCCTGTGATGAGCCAATTTATTCCAGACCTTGAAAAAGGCAAAGGAATGTACTTTTTGTTCATAAAATCTGAGGCTAAGACACCAGGTGGATTACCAGCTCGTCCTGTATTAACAAGTTATTATAAGAGTCCTCATTTCAAGAACAGGCGTCCTGACCCTTACACAAACTATACCAGCCCAAATGAAACAATTCTCTGCTCAGATTCTTACCAAAGTATGTATTCTCAAATGCTTTGTGGTCTCTGCCAAAACAAAGAAGTGCTCCGTGTTGGGGCCGTCTTTGCCTCAGGCTTCATCCGTGCTATTCGATTCTTGGAAAAGCACTGGCCTCTTCTTTGTCACGATATTAGAACTGGAACCATTAACTCCCAGATTACTGATCCTTCAGTGAGAGAGGCAGTGATGAAAATCCTGAAACCTGATACTATGTTAGCTGATTTTATTGAGGTTGAATGCAGCAAAAATTCATGGGAAGGGATTATTACTAGGTTGTGGCCTAATACTAAGTATATTGATGTTATTGTGACTGGAACCATGTCACAGTATATACCAACTCTTGATTACTACAGCAATAGCCTCCCTCTTGTCTGTACCATGTATGCTTCCTCGGAATGCTACTTTGGTGTCAACCTTAATCCCCTTTGTAAGCCCAGTGAAGTTGCTTACACACTTATTCCCACCATGGGTTATTTTGAGTTCTTGCCTGTTCACAGAAATAATGGTGTCACTAATTCAATCTCCATGCCTAAATCACTAAATGAGAAAGAGCAGCAAGAATTGGTCGATTTAGTTGATGTCAAGATTGGCCAGGAGTATGAGCTTGTTGTCACCACATATGCTGGTAAATTTCAAATGTCAATTATAAATGAAATACTATTATGTCTATTAATTACGACATGTTTGCTAAATGGCCTTTTTTTGATCCATTTCAGGACTCTACAGGTATAGGGTGGGTGATGTGCTTCGTGTTGCTGGATTTAAGAACAAGGCTCCTCAATTCAACTTTATCTGCCGGAAAAATGTGGTGTTAAGCATTGATTCAGACAAGACAGATGAGGTAGAGCTACAAAATGCGGTAAAAAATGCAGTGAGCCATTTGATGCCATTTGATGCACATGTGAGTGAGTACACCAGCTACGCTGATACAAGCACAATTCCAGGGCACTATGTCCTATTCTGGGAGCTGAATGTGAATGGCTCAACACCAGTTCCTCCATCAGTCTTTGAAGATTGTTGTCTCACTATTGAGGAGTCCCTTAACAGCGTTTACCGCCAGGGACGTGCATCTGACAAATCCATTGGCCCACTGGAAATCAAGATTGTGGAAAATGGGACTTTTGATAAGCTCATGGACTATGCCATTAGCTTAGGTGCTTCAATAAATCAGTACAAGACACCCCGATGCGTCAAATTTGCACCCATTGTTGAGCTTTTGAATTCGAGAGTGGTGTCTAGCTACTTCAGCCCCAAATGCCCTAAATGGGTTCCTGGCCTCAAGCAATGGAACAACATGAACTGAATGGCTGAATGCACTGAGGATCATTTTAGTGCTAGAATTATTAAGATCATCCTGCTTAGGTTGACCCAAACCAATTTTATGGGGGTTTTAAGTAAATTCGGTATTAAGGCTTTGTAGAATTTAACTTGTCCTTCATTATGGTAGAAACTTGAAATTAGCCAATGTACAAAAACAGCAGTTCCCTATTTTTAAAAAAAAAAGCTTCTACCTTTGGTTAAATTGCAACCTCTCATGGCGACAGCTAACTTTAATTTTCCTCTCATTGCAAATTGAGCACACATTTTATGGGAATTGTTTTCTTATTTCAGGGCAGGAATCCTGCCCACTGAACTCTCATGATCCCACGTCCCAAAACAAGAAGTACATACATATAACTGCAGAAGAAAGCTAACTTTTTCATTCTTTACTTATCCTATTACAAAAGCACTATAATTAGTACTAGTTTAGTGCAGTAGTATCATTGCATTATTTTCAGGGAAAAGTAAAACAACTTTGTGTCACTTATAATTCAGCTACCACTTAAATTAATCTTAATCCTCGTGAAACTAAACAAAAAGATTAAAGGCTACATATCTCCAACTCAGCTCCAGTCAATTTTTTCCATAAAAGTGGATCGATTGACGTAAAGCTCGGGACCCAGATAAATGACTAATAACCAAGCTTCTCTCCATTTGCCAAAATAACCTTTTTTATGAAAAACTATGAGAAGAAAGCAGATGATCATATGGACAAACTTATCATGGTCTGCAGATACCAATTGTGACTTCACTTATTTTGCATTACAATATACTATTAAAAAATAAGAGCAAATTAATTAACAATAAGTTCCCATATTCTAACTAACACCTCCACTTTGGTTGGTGCTATATCATCCTTGTCCAAAAGGGAGTCTATGGACACCCATTTATCAGAAAATTTTATTCGTACAATCCGTTTGACTTCTTTACCTGTTTACTTCATTATATTTTATATTTTCTAAATGAAAATTCCCAAATTCAAAAATAGGCACGAAAGGAGGTCCTAGGATATAGTTAAGCCTTAGGAGTTTTTTTTATTTGCTCCTGTAAGTTTGGTGTTACTATGTCAGCAATAAAACCACGGAAGTATTGTCTCAAGAATTTCATAAATGTTGTTTCTCAATGATTATGTTTGTCAGTGCATAATAATGATTTTTTGGCATTTAACACACCCTTTAAGAAGATCCTAACTCTTAGAAAAATAGATATTTTTACTATATTATCTTTAATTAAAATTTGCATATTATGTAATACATACTAGCATTTGGTAAATGACGTTTAAATTTGAATTTTTTTTATTTCGTTCTTGATTATGGGAGGAAGTATTTTTTAGTTAAGGTTGAGTAAAATACATGTAAGCATAAAACGGAAATGGGTCAATCAACATCACTCCCATATACTATTAAAAGACACTAGTATGAAAAACTTTATACCGACGTTAGGTTCTCTTTACTTTTTTGGCAATTATCATAATTAAGGGGATCTCAAGAGGCTAATTACCTATTGATAAGTGGGAATTTTGACGGTTTATTAATATGTTTTAGTTTTTGTATTAGTCCGAAAGTATTGAATTGTGTTTCCGAAACTAATGAAATTGTGTAAATTGTAGGAATGCTGGAAGTTTCGTCTCTCGTGATGAAATCCCACTCAAAAAGGATTATTTCAAAGGCAATAAGGGGCGCAGAAACAAAGATGTGCGATTCGCAAAAGAAATTACAGACATTAGAATTTCATCAGCAGCCGCAACCCAAGCAGCATAATCCAACAGGCTTTTCAGCAATGTGCAGCCGCAGAAGTGGGCTTTCACTTGCAAAGATTAAAAGTTCAAAGAATGTGCAAGAAGATCAAGTCCTGAAACCTTTGTGAAGTGCAAACCGCAAAAGAAATTTGCGGCCGAAGAAGTTGCCTTGCGATCGTAGTCCAGAAATGTGTGACCGCAGAATCCTCCTTCCTGCCAACTGAAGAAATATGTGGACCGCACATGAAATTAGGCGGCCGCAAAACCTCACGCGGGGCATTTTTGTCCGCGATTTTTGGTGCTGTATAAATAAAAGAGTTTCACAAATTTAGGTAAAAGTTTGAACATTAAAAGCTGATGGAGACGTTTCTTTTTACTACTTTAGAAAGTTTTACATTATTTTGTGTTTAAACATTAGATTTCATCAATTTAATTTTTCATTATCGGTTTAATTAGCTTGTCTTATTTCTTTTCTTCAAATACCATTATGAGTAGCTAGATTTTTACTAGGGTTGTGACTCAACCCTAGTGTGTAAATATTATGTGTGATTAAGTTTATGTTGTTTATGATTGGGTGTTAATTACTTAGCTTAGTTCATGCTTCAATTTTAAAATTAATGGCCGCAAACATTGCTTCATGGCTATTTGACCTAATTTCTACTTGAGAAAGAGAGATCTAGTCACTTGGCTAACAAGAAATTGGGTTATTGAGATATTGATTAGCCTAATTAAAGAGTTCAAACTCGAGATGGTAAGAACCCGACTTGAGCTCATATCAACTATGTTATTCGATACCCATTGGGACTTGAGAAAGCCAAAATGGTAAAATCACTATCTGAACCGAGAGATATTGAGTGAGTAACGTAGAGTTGAGAATTATAATATAATACACCCCAATCAATAAAATAAATATTAACATCTTTATCTCATTAGGCAAAACACCTAGATTATGGTCACAACTTTAGGCCCTTAAACTATTTGGAAAAACATCAAAACCATTTACCTCTAGTTTATTTACCTTAACTTGGAATCATTTGAGTTATATTAGTTTATTAGTCATTTGGGTAACTAGTTTATTTACCTTATAACTCCCAGTGGATTCGACCCCGACTCATAGTTGGGTAATTATTATTGCATACAGTATCATATCTTTTATTGAGGTGTGTTGTGGATGTCATCACCTATTACCCGTTATTTCTATTCTTGGACAACATAATATTCAGAGCATATAACAAATTACTAGGACGAAGTTGATATTCTCGTCTTAGACCATCTCCAACCCTCCCCCATTTTCCCACAATGGGGACAATTTTTGCCATAATGAAGCTTCAACCCTCCCCTATTTTTGCCCTCAAAATGGGGGATGAATAGTGTTCCCCCAAATATGGGGGTACACTATTCACCTCCCTCATTACTATTCATGTATATTTTATTATTTAAATCTTTTAATTTATCTCTTTATATATACCTAATTATGTTTATGTAATATCTTTATGATATTAATTTTACATCTTAACTTTGACGTATAATTTTGATAAATTAATTTTCGTGCATTTATTATTTTTATAGAAAATTTTAAGTTAATTTTAGTATAAGTTATAATTGTACAAAAAATATATAATCATCTTAAAAAATGAATGGTGCAAATATAAAATATTAGATGTTGTTAAATTGAAAGGTGCGAGTATAAAATATTAGATGTTGCTAAAATTGAAAAGTAAAAATTGAAAATACATTAAGATTGAAAATACATGAAAATTGAAAATACATTAAATTAAAATATATAAAAATTGAAACTACGGTAAGTAGCATAATAACTTAGTAGGGAGGTATGTCATTTCCAGATACACCAAAATCATTATAGTATTGAGTGAATGTGGCCGAGGATTATGCGGTTGTGAGTGTGAATATTATTGACTTCTTTAATACGTTTTGCAATTGTTGCATGACCCTCACGTTTTTTGAGAAAAGAAGTGCTACATGATATAATGACTACATGTATTATACTACACAACATGATAATCGAGAATGAGTGTGATCTTAATGCACCAATTCAAGATGATTTGGAAGGTCCACCTGCAACAGTAGAAATGATGGTAGATGAAAATCAACGATTTCAAGAATTTTTAGCTCGGCATAGAAGAATTAAGGACAAAGATACTCATTTTGCACTTCGTAATGCATTAATAGAACATTTATGGGAAAATACTAGAGGTTGAAGTTGAATATTTATGTAGTATTTCGAATGAATTTTATCATTATGTAATATGTATTTAATTAAACTTGTATCACAATGATTTCACTTTTATTTGAATTATTAGTTAATCTATAATAATTGCTTACAAATTATATGTCACGACCCAAATTCCCACCTTTTAGGTCGTGACTGCGCCTAACGTTGAACCCGCTAGGCCAGCCAACGTATATCTTGCAATAGCAACTTATAATCATTTAACACGAAATAAAATGTTAGTTCGTCACTTTCAACAAATTCCCAACAAAATCCTGTAAGAATTGCTTATTAAAATAACGAAACTTTAAAAATGAAGAGAATAAAGACATGACAAGCATGAAATAACGTAAAACTTCCCAAAAACCGGGGTGTCACAATCTCACGGACTAGCTACTGGAATACTAAATACAAGTCTGGAATGAAAATACAACACTGTCTTGAAAATAAGGAGAGAGACAATGAAGCAGTAAAGGAAAGAAGCCTAGGGATCCACGAACGCCAGTGTATACCTCGAAGCTCTGACGTGGACTAAAGGTATCTCCCTCAGAACGCTCCACGGGGTCCGGTAGCAGGGTCTGCACAACACAAGGAAGTGCAGTGTAGTATCAGTACAACCGACCCCATGTACTGAGTAAGTGCCAAGCCTAACCTCGGCCGAAGTAGTGACGAGGCTAGACTTGACATTAACGATAACCTGTCCTATTCTACAGCAGGTAACAGGAAATAACACAAGGCAGGAGATAAACCGGCAAGTAGGGGATACGGGAGCAGTAAAGGGGGACAAGTGGAATAAAACAGTCACATCGACAGATAGAAGTAATCCAGAGAAACAATCCAACATAATCGACAACGAAACAATATAAATGTCGGAAAAGTAAACAATGGCACAACATTACCCTTCGTGCTTTTACTCTCTTCCTCACACTGCAATGTAATCAAATATCACGGCACGGCATCACCCTTCGTGCTTTTACTCTCTTCCTCACAATGAAATGTACAATGAGTCATGTCACGGCATTTTCCTTCGTGCGTATAATCAATAAAATCATGGCACGGTATTTACCTTCGTGCTT
>ML261756.1:0-45904 GCA_005239495.1 Nicotiana undulata
AGCACACGAGTCGCAGGCATGATGCGCGATCGTGGGTAGCTTATCATTATCGAGTCAGCACACCAGTCGCAGGCATGATGCGCGATCGTGGGTAGCTTATCATCATCGAGTCAGCACACGAGTCGCAGACTGGATGCGCGATCGTGGGTCAGCTTATATATTATTATTATCGAGTCAGCACACGAGTCGCAGGCATGATGCGCGATCTTGGGTAGCTTATCATTATGGATTTAGCACACGAGTCGCAGGCATGATGCGCGATCGTGGGTAGCTTATCATTATCGAGTCAGCACATGACTCACAAACTGGATGCGCGATCGTGGGTCAGCTTATATATTATTATTATCGAGTCAGCACACGAGTCGTAGGCATGATGCGCGATTGTGGGTAGATTATCATTATCAAGTCAGCACACGAGTCGCAGGCATGATGCGCGATCTTGGGTAGCTTATCATTATCGAGTCATCACACGAGTCGCAGACTGGATGCGCGATCGTGGGTCAGCTTATTACTATTGAGTCAGCACGCGAGTCGCATGTATGATTCGCGATCGTGGGTTAGCTTATGACCTCAGTACTTATGACCACCCTTATGACTCCGACCAGTTGTCTTGTTCTGGTATTGTATTATCACTTGAGTCTGAGTCACTTATAGTGAGATTGACAGGTATTGTTTAAACGGAGGATTTGGCACTTGCAGTTCATTTTCAGTTGTTACTTGGATTACATTATTTTCTTATGTACTTGTTAATTTCTGCTTCACATGCCTACTGCTTTAGCCATATCTCTTTTTATATTATATTGCTGAACCTTAGTGAGTATCTAGTCGACCTCTCGTCACTACTCCTTCGAGTTTAGGCGGGATACTCACTGGGTACATATATGTATATGTACTCATACTACACTTTCTGTGCATTTTGTTGCACAGGTACCTTTATAGTACAGCGATCGATTTGGGGACATATACGGGCTGCATTCATCCAGAGGCGTTCCACAGCTGCCGGAGTCTCCCTTTTGTGTACTTACATTTTATATTTATTGCCTTTGTCCAATTTATTTTTCGGACAGGCGTGGTATAATTGTATAAATTCTTAGAAATTGCTCATGGACTTGTGTCACCGGGTTCTGGGGATGTCTTGGTATTTCTTTTCTTTTTTTGTATTAAGTTGGTTTCTTGCCGTATTTAAATTACGAAATTTATTTATTTAATAATAAAAATGCAAGAAGAGGCTTCGATTCTAAAATGTTAAACAGGAAAGTGTTCCAACTGATTAAAAGGTCGGCTTGCCTGACAGTGGTGTCCAGCGCCATCACAACCCATAGGTTTTGGGTCGTGACATACTTCATCGAACACCTTGTATGCGCGCATTTGTGAGTTAAACCACTTTTTTGATACCCAATTTTTCCCTCATATTTTTAAAAAAATACATGTATACTTTCAAAATAATGCATATGCACCATCACTTGATTTATAGACATACGTAAGCATTTTTTTTAATTTTGTATAATTTTAAAAGAGCTTTATGTCATGACCCAAATTCCTATTCAGGTCGTGATGGCGCCCAACACCAAAGTCAGGCAAGCCAATACTAGTTTGCTAACGCACTTGCTTAAATTAAAGAGATGTTCAAATACTTGTTCAGTTTTAATTTAAGAAGTCCTTTAATGAAAGTGAAAAAAAAGTAACTCAAAAATCGTTTGCCAACATATACAGTATAGCAAAGTACTAGGAAAACCAACTACGTATGCCAAGATCTAGTGTCCGAAGTCCACAGGCGACTAGTGGAATATACCAAATAATCAACATGAATGTACAACTGTCTGAAAGGGGTAGACAGAAATATCCCAAAAATAATAGAAACTCCACAGTGCTGCTGAGGAACGCCAGGAAAAGCAGCTCACCGTGAAGTAGGGTCCAGATAGTACTCTCAATGACGGACACCGGATTAGTGACCAGGTGCAACAGCCTCAGAACCTATACAATTATGTACAAAAGTGTATCATGAGTACATATAAACAAATATCTACCCAGTGAGTATCCCGTCTAAACTCGAAGAAGTAGTGACGAGAGGTAGACGTGTTACTCACTAGGGTCGTCATCAATAATATGATTTAATGAATCTAAACAGTAATAAAATTTATGGAAAACAAGTAGACATGAAGCATCAGTATATAAAGATAACGATCTCCCTGCAAGGGCCAAGTAACAATATTTAACAAAATCACGAGTTTATTTTCACAGAACAATTTAATTGGTAAGAATATTATTAAGACTCTCAATCAAGCACATAATATATAATATGCCGAGGCGTACGGCCGAAGCGACGCAGAAATTTAAATATGCACTGCCGAGGGTCGAGCGGCACGAACCATAGATGCATCTATTACCCCGCTCACGAATTATACATGCAATACGGGTGCTCGTAGACATACACAGAATTATCAGGGATTTATCATGGATTATTCTTAAATTCAGGGATTTAAACACTTAAACTTACACATAACTTCCGAAATTCTCATGTTAATTTCAAGGGTGATAAGCAATTAGGAACACAAGTAAGGATACAGGTAAGGCACGTAGAGGCATGCTTGTGAAGTCCTAAATTCTACCCGACACAATAGAGTAGTAGCTACGCACGGATTCTCGTCACTTTGCACGTACGTAGCCCCCGCAAATAAGGACAAACTCAATCATTTACATTTACCTATGGGGACAATTCCCTCTTACAAGGTTGGAAAGGAGACTCACCTCGCGTAGAATCAACTTCCCGGCCAAGAAGGCGCCCGAAACTCCAAACTTTACACCCGATGACTCGCAATTAATCAAATGATATATAAATATGTCAATGCATGCTCAAGGTATGGAAATTCTCCAACTTATTTAGTAAATTCACTATTCTTGAAGAAATCCCAAAATACACCCCCGGGCCCACATGCTGGGTTCCGGAAATTTTCGAAGATAATACTCACCCATAGCCTGAGGATCATTAATATGTAATTTTTATAGGATTTCGTGGTAGAAAAGTGGTGAAATTCCCTAAAGTTCACCAACCTTATGTTTTTACTCTAACCCCCATGATTTCCACTATTTAGATGTTAATCTACCTACGTTTTGGTGCAATAATCTAATATTTTAGTAGAATTTACTTACCTCTTAGTAGCTAGGTGGTGGAGAGTTCTTCCCAAGCTCTCAAGTTTTCAATGGAGGTGAAAACTGAAAGGAATGAAGGAAATCACGTGTTTAAATGAAAACACACTGCCTGGACTACAGGGGTTCTGCACCTGCGGCTCGAGGACCGCACATGCGGTCTCGCACCTGCGGAGTTGGACGGGAAAGGCTGGGCCCGCACCTGCGGAGCTGGAGACCGCATCTGTGGTTTTGCTCCTGCGAAATTAAATTCGCACCTGCGAGGCTGGTACCGCAGGAGCGGTATCGCACCTGCCGCTGGGCAACCGCACCTGCGGTCACACCAGATCAGGTACACCAGTTGCATTTTCAGCTGGGTTTTGGCCTCGTGTGGTGTCCAGAAAGCACCTGGCCCACCCGATCCCCCTTCCAATTATACCAACAAGTCCTAAATCATAATACGAACTCGCTCGAACCTTCAGAACACCCGGAACAACGCTAGATCTCAAAATCACCCCTTAAAACCCCCTTGGATCAAACTTAAGAATCTCTAAATTCTTGAATTCGGTTCCAATGCGCCGAACCGACCTATACTACTCGGAATGACACCAAATTTTGTAGGCAAGTCATGAATGACATAACAGAACTATTCCTGGTCTTGGAATTTCGTTCGGACTTCGATAACATAAAATCACGTTCCAAACAAAATTTCAAACTTAAGGAAACTCTATTTCGCTATTTGGCATCAAAACTCTCCCGGGTCATCCAAAACCCATTTACATATGTACAAGTCCGAAATCACCATACGAAGCTACTGGAATTGTCGAAACTCGATTCCGATGCCGTTTACTCAAAATGTTGACCGAAGTCAAACTTGGCTTTAAAAGCCAACCTTAAGGAACCAAGTGTTCTCCTATACTATTCCAAACACTTCCAAATCCCGAACCACCCGTCCCCGTAAGTCACAAATCACAATAAGCCGCTACAGAAAGTCTTATTTAAGGGAACGGGGTCCAAATACGCAAAATGATCGGTCGGGTCGTTACATTCTCCACCTCTTAAACAAACGTTTGTCCTCGAACGGGTCTAGAATAATACCTGCAGTACTGAATAAGTGTGGGTATTTGCTCTGCATGTCCTCCTCGGACTCCCAAGTCGCCTCCTCGACCGGTTGGCCCCGCCACTGGACCTTTACAGCAGAAGTTTTCTTAGATCTCAACTGGCAGTCCTGTCTATCAACAATAGCAACTAGCTCCTCCTCGTAGCCCAACCTCTCATCCAACTGAATAGTACTGAAATCGACAACGTGAGAGAATTCGACGTGGTATCTCCGGAGCATGGATACGTGGAATACCGGATGGACTCCCGATAAACTGGGAGGTAAGGCAAGCTCATAAGCAACCTCACCAACTCACCTCAATACCTCAAAAGGACCTATGAACCTCGGGCTCAACTTGCCCTTCTTCCCGAATCTCATAATACCCTTCATCGGCGAAACCTTCAGCAGAACCTTATCTCCCTCCATAAATGACACATCCCGTGCCCTCTGATCCGCGTAACGCTTATGTCTGGATTGTGCTGTGCGGAGCCTCTCCTGAATTAACTTCACCTTCTCTAAAGCATCTCTCACCAGGTCTACACCATATAACTTAGTCTCACCAGGATCAAACCACCCGATAGGAGAATGACATCGCCGAACATATAAAGCCTCAAATGGAGCCATCTCGATGCTGGACTGATAACTATTATTGTAAGAAAACTCGGCCAAAGGCAAGAACTGGTCCCATTGGCCTCCAAAGTCAAGCACACTTGCTCTAAGCATGTCCTCCAACATCTAAGATGTACGCTCCGACTAACCATCAGTCTGTGGATGAAATGATGTGCTGAGATCAATCTGAGTGCCCATCTCTCTATGCAATGCTCTCTAGAAGTGCGAGGTGAATTGAGGACCTCGATCTGATATAATGGACACCGATACACCGTGCAACCGGACTATCTCTCGAATATAGATCTGGGCTAGCCTCTCAGAAGTATAAGTAGTAGCTACAGGGATGAAATGCGCCGATTTGGTCAACCTATCCACAATAACCCAAATTGCGTCAACCTTCCGCAACGTTCGAGGCAACCCAACCACAAAGTCCATAGTAATGCACTCCCACTTCCACTCAGGAATGGGCATCTGCTGAAGTAGGCCTCTGGTGCTCATATTTAACCTGCTGGCAATTAAGACACCTAGCCACATACTCCACAATGTCCCTCTTCATCCGTCTCCACCAGAAATGCTGCTTCAGATCACGATACATATTTGTAGCACCAGGATAGACAGAATACCGAGAATTGTGCGCCTCCTCTATAATCCTCTGCCTCAAGCCATCAACGTTAGGAACACACAATCGACCCTGAAGTCTCAGAACACCATCCTCGCCAATAGTAACTTCCTTGGCACCACCCTGAACCACTGTCTCTCGTAGTTCTGCCAAACACGGATCATCATACTGTCGATCCTTAATCTCCCCCAAAAATGAAGAATGAGCACCCACATAAGCTAGAACTCGACGAGGCTTTGAAAGATCTAATCTCACCAAGCGATTGGCCAAGGACTGAATTTTCAAGGCTAGAGGTCTCTCCTCTGAAGCAATATAGGCCAAGCTACCCATACTCTCCGCCTTCCTACTCAAAGCATCTGCTACTACATTCGCCTTGCCCGGATGGTAGAGAATGGTGATGTCGTAATCCTTTAGTAACTCAAGCCACCTGCACTGCCTCAAATTAAGATCCCTCTGTTTGAACAAGTGCTGTAAGCTGCGGTGATCCATATACACCTCACAAGACACCCCATATAAGTAATGCCTCCAAATCTTAAGAGCATGAACAATCTCCGCCAACTCCAAATCGTGCACTAGGTAATTCTTCTCATGAACCTTCAGCTAGCGCGAAGCATAAGCAATAACTCTCCCTTCCTGCATTAATACACACCCCAAGACAACGCGTGAAGCGTCGCAATACACCGTATACAGCCCCGAACCGGAAGGAAATACTAGAACTGGTGTCGAAGTCAATGCAATCTTGAGCTTCTGAAAGCTCTCCTCACACTCATCAGACCACCGAAATGGAGCATTTTTCTGGGTCAATCTAGTCAATGAGGCTGCAATGGATGAAAAGCCCTCTACAAATCGCCGGTAGTAACCTGCTAGGCCCAAGAAACTCCTGATCTATGTCGCTGAGGTAGGACGTAGCCAACTCTGAACTGCCTCAATCTTCTTAGGATCAACCTTGATACCCTCTCCAGATACCACATGCCCCAAGAATGCCACGGAATCTAACCAAAACTCACACTTGGAGAACTTAGCATATAGCTTCTGTCCTCGTAAGGTCTGGAACACAACTCTCAAATGTTGCTCGTGCTCTTCCAGGCTACGTGAGTAAATCAAAATGTCATCAATGAAGACGATGACAAAGGAATTAATATACGGCCTGAACACTCTGTTCATCAAGTCCATAAATGATGCCGGGGCATTAGTCAAGCCAAAGGACATCACCAAGAACTCATAATGGCCATATCTCGTACGAAAAGTAGTCTTCGGGACATCCAAAGCCCGAATCTTCAGCTGATGATACCCCGATCTCAAGTCAATTTTAGAAAATACCCTAGCACCCTATAACAGGTCAAAAAAATCATCGATGCGCGGCAATGGATACTTGTTCTTTATAGTTACCTTGTTCAACTGGCGGTAATCAATGCACATTCGCATAGACCCATATTTCTTCTTTACAAATATAACTGGAGAACCCCACAGCGATACACTCGGCCTGATAAACCCCTTAGCCAACAACTCCTCAAGCTGCTCCTTCAACTCTTTCAACTCCTTCGGATCCATACGGTACAGGGGAATAGAATTAGGCTGAGTTCCTGGAGCTACATCAATACAAAAATCGATATCTCGATCCGGAGGCATGCCCGGAAGGTCTGAAGGAAAGACATCCGCAAACTCTCGAACAATTGGCACTGAATCAATCGTTGGAAACTCGCGGTGGTGTCTTGCACATAAGCAAGATACGCCAAACAACCCTTCTCGACCATATGTCGAGCCTTCAGGAAGGAAATAACTCTACTGGCTGCACTAATTGAGGAACCTCTCCATTCCAACCTAGGCAACTCGGGCATGGCCAAAGTAGCCGTCTTGGCATGGCAATCCAAGATGGCATGATGAGGATATAGCCAATCCATGCCGAGGATGATCTCAAAATCAACCATGTCGAGCAATAGAAGGTCCGCTCTAGTCTTGAACCCACAAAAGGTGACCACACAAGACCGATAGACCCAGTCTACCACCAGTATCGCCCACAGAAGTGGACACATATATAGGAGAATCCAAGGACTCGCAAGGAACATCCAGAAAACAAGAAAATAAGGCTGACACATATGAATAAGTAGATCTCGGATCAAATAGCACTGATGCCTCCCTACCACATACTGAAATAGTACATGTGATCACGGCGTCTGAGGCCACTGCATCTGCTCAGGACGGAATAGCATAAAATCTTGTTGGAGTACTTGAAGAGTGACCTCCGCTGAACTGAATAGGAGCTAACTGAGCTCCCCCTGACTGGCCTCCACCTCTGGAATGAACTCTACCAGCCTCCTCCACCTCTGGGTGGACGGAGCACCGGTGCTGAGTATGTAGGTTGATAACTCTGTTGAACAGCCTTGCCCCGAAGTCTGGGACAAGTCCTCCTCATATGGCCTGAATCCCCACACTCATAGTATCTCACTGGAGGCATGGCCTGCTTCCCTGAAGAAGAACCCTAAATAGATGGAGAACGGTGAGAAACCTCTGGCATAGCACTGAAGTAGGGACTGGGAGAACCATGATGACCTGAATACCCGCCGAAGGAACCCTGGAAGGCTGGTGGGCGATAAGAACTCTCCGGCATGGCACTGAAATAAGGCCTCACTGGAGCACCATGGAGAAGTGGTGGAGGAGCTGAATATGGAGGCCTGCTAGGCTGGCCTCTGCTAAACTGACCACTGCCCCTGCCTGGGGCGCCTCGGAAATCCCCACAAAGTCTAACCCTCTTATCCGGCTGACCCTGCTCTCTGCCTCTCGATCGGTAACCCTCAATCCGGCGAGCTATCTCGACCACAAGCTGATAAGGGATACCCATCTCCACCTCTCGGGCCATGTTGGCCATAATACCTGAGTGCAATCCAGCTACGAATCTCCGCACTCTCTCAGCCTCTGTAGGTAGAATCTTGAGGGTATGACGAGATAACTCTGAAAACCTGGCCTCGTAATTTGTCACTGTCATCTTCCCCTGCTCCAACTTCTCGAACTGATACTGCAGCTCTTCCCTCTCGGAGGGTGGAATATACCTATCCAGGAATATCTAAGTGAACTGCTCCCATGTGAGAGGAAGGGAACCTGTTGGCCTACCCAGGATGAATGACTGCCACCATCTGCGGGCCCTGCCCTCTAGCTGAAAAGTAGTGAAATCAACTCCGTGGAACTCCAAAATACTCATGTTGTGCAGTCTGTCCCTGCACCTATCAATAAAGTCCTGGGCATCCTCGCCCCTCTCACCTCTGAAGACAGGAGGGTGCAATCGAGTCCATCTATCAAGTAACTTTTGCGGATCGCCATCCGCAGCTGATCTAAGCTCAGGTGCTACTGCTGGCTGTGCTCCACCCACGGGCAGAGTACCCGAAGTCTGATATACTGCCGCTGCATGACCGGCGGCCTGGGTGGTAGGGGTCTGAACTCCTCCTCCCGCCTGAGATGTAGCAGGATCCGCTGAAAATAAACCAGCCTGAGTCATAGTATCCATGAACCGCATCATACGGCCCATGAACTCCTGGAAGCCCGGTGCTATCGTAAAATCCATCGGAGTTGGATCTGCTGGGGGAACCTCACCCTGCTCTTCAGGGATAGGATCCTCTGGGGATGCTAATGGAGTAACTCTGGGACGCCCCCGTCCCCTACCTCGGGTCGGTGCCCTCCCCCGGCCTCTGCCACTACCTCGGACTACGGGGGTAGCAGCATCTCCCGGGCCTGGAATATCAGCTGCACGAGTCCTCACCATCTGTGAGAGAGTAAAAGAATGAGATTTAGTAAGACCATCGACTTCACGATAGAATAAGAATAAAGAGAGATTTTCCTAACACCCTATAGCCTCCCGAAGATAAATACAGACGTCTCCGTATCGATCCGTAAGACTCTACTAGGTTGCCCGTGACTTGTGAGACCTACGTGAACCTAAAGCTTTGATACCATGTTGTCACGACCCAAGTTCCTATTCAGGTCGTGATGGCGCCCAACACCGAAGTCAGGCAAGCCAACAGTAGTTTGCTAACGAACTTGCTTAAATTAAAGAGATGTTCAAATACTTTTTCAGTTTTAATTTAAGAAGTCCCTTAATGAAAGTGAAAAAAAAGTAACTCAATCGTTTGCCAACATATACAGTATAGCAAAGTACTAGGAAAACCAACTACGTATGCCAAGACCTAATGTCACAAGTCCACAGGCGACTAGTGGAATATACAAAATAATCAACATGAATGTACAACTGTCTGAAAGGGGTAGACAGAAATATCCCAAAAACAATAGAAACTCCACAGTGCTGCTGAGGAACGCCAGGAAAAGCAACTCACCGTGAAGTCGGGTCCAGATAGTACTCTCAATGACGGACACTAGATTAGTGACCAGGTGCAATAGCCTCAGAACCTGCACAATTATGTACAGAAGTGTAGCATGAGTACATATAAACAAATATGTACCAAGTGAGTATCCCGTCTAAACTCGAAGAAGTAGTGACGAGAGATAGGCGTGTTACTCACTAGGGTCGTCATCAATAATATGATTTAATGAATCTAAACAGTAATAACATTTATGGAAAACAAGTAGACATGAAGCATCAGTATATAAAGATAACGATCTCCGTGCAAGGTCCAAGTAACAATATTTAACAAAATCACGAGTTTCTTTTCACAGAACAATTTAATTGGTAAGAATATTATTAAGACTCTCAATCAAGCACATAGTATGTAATATGCCGAGGCGTACGGCCGAAGAGATGCCGAAATTTAAATGTGCACTGCCGAGGGTCGAGCGGCACGAACCATAGATGCACCTATTACCCCACTCGCGAATCGATCATGCGACGCGGTTGACATAAATATAACGCTACCCCGCTCATGAATTATACATGTGACATGGGTGCTCGTAGACATACACACAAGTATCAGGAAATTCAGGAATTTATCATGGATTATTCTTAAATTCAGGGATTTAAACACTTAAACTTGCACATAGCTTCCGAAATTCTCATGTTAATTTCAAGGGTGATAAGCAACCAGGAACACAAGTAAGGATACAGGTAAGGCACGTAGAGGCATGTTTGTGATGTCCTAAATTCTACCCGACACAACAGAGTAGTAGCTACGCACGGACTCTCGTCACTTTGCGCGTACGTAGCCCCCGCAAATAAGGACAAACTCAATCGTTTACATTTANTAATCAACTTCCCGGCCAAGAACGCGCCCGAAACTCCAAACTTTACACCCGAGGACTCGCAACTAATAAATGATATATAAATATGTCAATGCATGCTCAAAGTATGGAAATTCTCCTACTTATTTAGTAAATTCACTATTCTTGAAGAAATCCCAAAATACACCCCCGGGCCCACATGCTCGGGTTCCGGAAATTTTCGAAGATAATACTCACCCATAGCCTGAGGATCATTAATTTTTATGTAATTTTTATATGATTTCGTGGTAGTAAAATGGTGAAATTCCCTAAAGTTCACCAACCCAAGGTTTTTACTCTAACCCTCATGATTTCCACTATTTAGATGTTAATCTATCTAAGTTTTGGTGCAATAATCTAACATCTTAGTAGAATTTACTTACCTCTTAGTATCTAGGTGGTGGAGAGTTCTTCCCAAGCTCTCAAGTCTTCAATGGAGGTGAAAACTGAAAGGAATGAAGGAAATCCCGTGTTTAAATGATAACACATTTCCTGGCCTACAGGGGTTCCGCACCTGCGGCTCGAGGACCGCACCTGCGGTCTCGCGCCTGCGAGCTAGGGCTCGCACCTGCGGAGTTGGACGGGAAAGGCTGGGCCCGCACCTGCGAAATTCTCGCACCTGCAAGGCCGGGACCGCAGGAGCGGTCTTACACCTGCGGCTGGGCAACCGCACCTGCGGTCACACCAGATCAGGTCCACCGGCTGCTTTTTCAGCTGGTTTTTAGCCTCGTGTGGTGTCCGTAAGGCACCTGGGCCCACCCGAGCCCCCGTCCAATTATACCAACAAGTTCTAAATCATAATACGGACTCGCTCGAGCCTTTAGAACACCCGAAACCACGCTAAATCTCAAAATCACCCCTCAAAACCCCCTAGGATCAAACTTAGGAATTTCTAAGTTCTTGAATTCGGTTCCAATGCGCCGAACCGACCAATACTACTCGGAATGACACCAAATTTTGCAGGCAAGTTATGAATGACATAACGGAACTATTCCCGGTCTCGAAATTCCATTCAGACTTTGATAAAATAAAATCACGTTCCAAACCAAATTTCAAACTTAAGGAAACTCTATTTCGCTATTTGGCGTTGAAACGCTCCCGGATCATCCAAAACCCATTCCGGACATACGTACAAGTCCGAAATCACCATACAAAGCTACTGGAATCGTCGAAACTCGATTCTGATGCCGTTTACTCAAAATGTTGACCGAAGTCAAACTTGGCTTTAAAAGCCAACCTTAAGGAAGCAAGTGTTCCTATACTTTTCCAAACACTTCCAAATCCCGAACCACCTGTCCCCGCAAGTCACAAATCACAATAAGCCACTACAAAAAGTCTTATTTAAGGGAACAGGGTCCGAATACGCAAAACGACTGGTCGGATCGTTACACATTAAATCAATTTATTCTTGCATTTTATTATCTATGTACTCATTAATTACATCACAAATTATTTTACAATGATTTTATCATCTAGTTTTACCATTTATACCCATATTATGTTTTAAATATTATTAACATATTTGTCATAATTGCATTTGCATTTTTTAAGGCCAAAATTGCACATTTGCAATAATAGCCTATACGTACTTATCATTATTTTAATTATGCCAAATAATCCTTTTATACTTTTTATAGCATTAAAATAACTATTCTTACTTGTTTTATACACAAATTATATTTATTATTTATTTATCATTTTTTACGAATTATTTACTAATTAAAATTGTGTATTTAAATAACAGCCTATTTTTCAAGCTTATTTCGGACCAACCCCTGGCCCAATTGACTAAAATACACCAGCCCAATACCCTAGACCAAACCAAATGACCCCTGCCCCAACAACCAGACCGGTAACCCGTTTCTATACCCGACTCAACCACCTTTTAATCCTGGTTGTTGATCTTTCAAGATCAACGGCCCCCGTTCACCCAACCTTCTAATTAACCCCTCCTAATCCTAATCCCCCCATTCTCTACCATCCACCGTCTTTAAACCCCTAAACGCTCTCTTCATCTCTGAAACCCTAGCATCGTAACCCCATTTCCCCTTCGATTCCAACCCAGATATGGAATTAATCGTTGATCGATTCCCTTACCTTATCGACCCCTTCTTGCTATTGGCAACTTTTTTATGGTATTACATAATCACTTGCCTAACATGGCAAGCCGATTTATTTCATTCGGGACCAGATCTGGTTCGGACATTTACTTCTTTCCATCTATGTTCATTTTCATCTCTTTATGGTATGAATCTCTGAGACTTTTTCTCGATTCTTTACTTACCGTAAAGCTATGGCTTAGATATTTCTAGATCTGTTATGATTCATTATCTTTTTTTAAATATTTTTCTTTAATGATTCCGTATATCTATCTATGTGCATCTCTATTATGAATTTCCGTTGATATTTCTGACTAGTTTTTACCCTAAAAATTAGGGTTTTCTATCCTTCAAAATTGAACCAAATCTGGTTCACTCTTTAATGTTCCCGTTTATCCGTCTCTGTGCATATTTATTATAGCTTTCCTTTGATTATTTTTGCTAATTTTACGTACCCTAAATTTAGGGTTTTTTTATTCTTTAATTACTTTTCCTTCAATGATTCTGTCTGTCTGTTTCTATGCATCTCTATTACTATTAATCTTCTATTGTTTGCTTCTGTTGATGATCATTGTTGCATTGCTAAATAATAACATATCTGGTCGTTTCATGATAATTAGCCCCGTTTTCCCTGTTTCTGCTTTATCATGTGTTACTTAGCCTATTTATGTTGTGTTGGGTTGGTTGGTTTAGGTCCGGAGTGATCGTGGTGTGAAATGAGACACTTAGTCTCTTAAGTTGGCCTTATAGTTAGAAAACTCAACCGGAGGTCGCCTATTGGGTAAACAACCTTGGAGTGTGGATTCTATGGCTCGTATAGCTTCGTTAGGTTATTTGGGACTCAGGTGTGTGTTCGGAATGTGGTTTTGAGGTCCGGAGTAGAATTAGGCTTGAAATGGCGAAATTGAGTTTTTGGCGATTTCTGGTCGGCAGTGGAAAATAGGCTATCGGGGTCGGAATGGAATTCCGGAAGTTGGAACAGGGTTGTAGTGTCATTTTGGACGTGTGTACAAATTTTTAGGTCAATCGGACGCGTTTTGGGTGGTTTCGGCATCATTGGCGAAATTTAGAAGTTTCAAAGTTCATAGGCTTAAATCCGGTGTGAATTTGGTGTTTTGGCATTATTTTGAGTATTTTGAAGGCTCGACTAAGTTTAAATGAGGTTATGGGATGTGTTGGCATGTTTGGTTGAGGTCCCGAGGGCCTCGGGTGTGTTTCGGGTGGTTAACAGATCAATTTTTGAACTTTGGAGTTGGCAGATTTTCTGGTTTTTGGTTGCAGAGGTTTTGCATTGGGGGTGCCGCATTCGTGAAGGATTAATGGGAGCTGAGGGATTTTGTTCTATGCATTTGCGAGGAGGAGGACGCGAACACAGAGGTTTGGGAGAAGTACTCTACGCGTTCGCAAAGGGTAGTGGCAGTTGGGGCCCCTAGGTCCCTTTGGTCTATGTGTTTGCGTGTCAGGGGACGCGTTAGCGAAAGAGGGAGTTGGTGAAGCTTCGCGTTCGTGAAGTTGTGGACGCATTCGCGAAGGGAGAGTTTGGAGCTAGGAAAGTTTAGCCTATGCGAACGCATGAGTTCGACAACGTTCGCGTAGAAGGAATCTGGACAGAAGGTATAATAGCCCATTTCGTGATTTTTAGCCCACGTCTCACCATTTTTGAACGACTTTGAAGCTTTTTGAGAGGGATTGAAGAGGGAATCGAAGGGAAACACTTGGAGGTAAGATTTTTGAACTCAATACTCGATTCTATGTTGATTTCTAACTAATTAGACGTGAAATTAGTAGGATTTAAACCCTAAAATTGGAGAATTAGGGCTTATAATTGGAGACCTTTGAGTGGGGATTTGAGGGGACATTTGAGGTCTGATTTTGATGTTCTTGGTATGTATAGACTTGTGGGAGGATAAGGATTCTTGTGATGTGATTTTTATCGAATTCCAAGACGTGGACCCGGGGGTCGTGTTTGGTCAATTTCGCAATTTTTGGCTAATTTTGATAATTTTTGAATAGGTTTTCATCCTTAGAATATATTGATGATGCAAATCTGATTTTGGTTAGATTTGGAGCAATCGAAGGCCGATTCGAGAGGCAAGAGCATTACGGATTAGTATTCTGGTCGGTTTGAGGTAAGTAATGACTGTAAATCTTGTCCTACTTTGTATTCTATCATTAATTTTAGAGTGGGGCACATGCTAAATGACGACTGTGTGGCACGCATTGTTGAGGGATTGTGACTTGATCCGTCCCGTGGCAATTATTAAGTTGCGTACTTGATTCTAAATCACATGATATTTTATGTTTCAAGACTATTACTATATTTTGGGATGTACGCCATGTTTGGGGCCTTGTACCGACCTGTTTGGACACCTTGGCGGCTGTTTACTGCTATTCCTCACTGTGTGACTTATGATTTACACTCAGCCATATCATGTTTAACTGATTTCGAAACTCAGCCTTATTTACATTATTTTATGATATAAAATTATATCTTGGGTCGAGTACCCCGTTTTATTGATAGCCCGAGTGGCTTTTTGAGAGATTTCTGACTGAGTGTGGCTGAGGGCCTATGTTGTGAGGATATTGTAGAATCGAGTTGCACGCCGCAGCATGTTACATTGTTTATGATATGTGAGATGCCGAAAGCCTGAGTGATTATGCCACGAGATGGCTTGATATTAGAGCTTAGGCTGTAGGAGCCCCTCCGGAGTCTGTACACCCCCAGTGAGCGCAGGTACCTACTGAGTGCGAGTGCCGAGTGACGAGTGACTTGGGAGGTATGGGTGGCTGTGAGTTAGCCTGAGGGGCTGATATCGAGTGATTGTGAGGCATGCTGAGTGATGATACGCCGAGGGTAGTTTATGATACATGTTTTCATCGGAAAGACTGTTTATGAACCCTGTCATTTTATATACTGAACCCCTTTGATTTCTATAGAAATTGTGAAAAGGATATTTTTACTGATATCGATTTCTAAAATGTTACAAGATATTGTATCTGTGTTTTCTTAAAGAAGGATTTCATTTATTGTGCTTTCATGACTGTTTTTACGTGTTTCATAGCCTTAGTCATTATTTACTTTCATTACTACTGAGTTGGCGTACTCACATTACTCACTGTACCTTTGTGTGCAGATTCAGGTATTGGGTCTGAGCGCTAGCTATTTCGCATTCTCTGGGAGCCGCTTTCGGGATTTTGAGGTAGCTGTTCGGCGTCCGCAGCATACCTTTTTCCCCTTCTTATCCTGTCATTTGATATCATTTCCTAGAACTGGTTGTAGTAATTAAATAGTATTGCATTGTACCGTTTCTTAGATGCTCATGACGGTTGACTCCAGGTTTTTGGGCAGTGTCTAATATGTTTCATTCATCTTTGTAGCTTTGAATTGTTAAACCAGAAATTTTGTATGTAATATCGAACATCTTTGAATTAAATGGTAAGTCTTATGTTCTATTTCGCGGAAGATTGGCTAGCCTAGTATCATGATAGGCTCCATCACGGCTTAGGTTTTGGGTCGTGACACTAAACTTCTTTCTGTTTAATATGAACTGGTAAGTTGTTGAAACGTTTTCTACTTTATCATCTATTCATTATGTTACTGTTATTTGATTAGTTGCTTTCTGTATTCAAGAAATATTTAAATCAGTAGATTAATTGATAAAATATGCTTAATTATGTAAAACTTAAGACTGCCATTTGGTATTAAGTATGTTTTTACACTAGTTCACCATGCAGACTCCTTAGTTTGTTGTTAAATATGTTATCATGTTATTTATTTAATTCTGTGCTCACCATGCTATGACCTCTTTGTTAATGCGTGCTGACAATTAATGTGCCTATTGACTCATCATTGATCAATGAATTTCTTTTCTATTATTTATCCTAATCTGAATTTTGTATTGTCTTTTGCGAAGCATGCTCATGAATTGGTCCTTATCAGTTTATGACTTTTTTAATCTTCAAACTTGTTAGTTTCAAGTCTCCTTAGTTTCAAAGTGTTTGTCTCTGTGCTATGTGTGATTCTATCCCTAAGTATACTTCACAATCCTGTCCTGCACTCTTCTGAATCCTAATTCTTTGTTGGTTGAAAGCCAAAGTAATCTAACTACTATCCCTTGGCCTTCCTGGTGTGAGCACTGCTCAGGGTTCATTTGAGACACTCGTGAACTCTGACACACTAGGATTTGATCCGTAATTTTCCTTGAATTGGTTCTGATCTTTCTTCTCTAGTGTGAGCACTACTAGGGGTTTTGGGCCTGCTGCAGGCTTCCTATAGTCTATAGACTTTGTAACAATAGTTGAGGGCATTAATAAAATTGGGAAATGGGCTTATTTGATATTCTGTATGAAATGGGTAGATAAAATGCCTATATGTCTTTCACTATTGTTGTTAGATAACCTGCCTATAGGTTTTACTTTACGCCAAGAAATATTCTGCTAATTGTGTGCTGAAAACTTGTCTAAATGTTTATGTTTGCCATCGCATGTTAGATAACCTGCCTATAGGCATTTAATTTTGCTCAAATAGGTTCTGTGAATATCCTGTCTACTATGCTTTGCATGATTAGATACCATGCCTATAGGAAATACAATAACTAAGCTCAACTTACATTATGGCCTATTCAAATCTGTTTCTTTAGAAATCGTGTCTATAGGTTTTAATTAATTTTCACACTCGCCTAGTTAATATGCATGTCTATAAGAGATAATGGAAGTGCCAAAGGTATAAATCATTCCTATAGGGATAATTATCATTTGTTCCAAGTACTAAAACTGGAACTCTACCTAGTGTCTTGCTCAATGTCACTAGAAAATTTGCCTATAGGAACAGTTAAGTAATTCTGAATATTTTTCGTGTTATCACTATCAACTGCCGAATAAGTCACCAAGATAACATGCCTATAGATTTAAGCGCTTATGGTAATCAGTAAGCAATTACTCAGTCACCTAGAAATTACTTGCATGAATTGCCAGTATATTTGAAATCCAAAATCACGTAGAAATCATGTCTATAGGACCTAACAGCTTTAACTGTTAAAACTGCCAATACACCAATCTGTTTGCCTGCATTTGCTTCCTAATGTGTGGAGGCTAATATGATCCCTTTATCTGCTTTTGTATGAAAAGTCCAACTTGTTTTGTATGTCGCCTAGTTTTACAATTTTGAGCAACCTAAGTTGAGTCTAGAACCATCCAAGATAGAGGTCCCAATGCCTCCAGGACCATAGATAAGGGACGGGTAGTGCACGCATAGGGTATGATTTAGAATTGATTATAGTTCTTTAGATAAATAATTTAAAGATAGTAATCGGGTAGCAGGAGATGATAGTCTGTTCCCGCTGAATAATATGAGTAATACCCCCCTCTTGGGCGAGTTACGAAGTATTATTTATGTTTCACGGGGTGATCATTTAGATTAAAAAATTTAGGACCCCTCATCCCTTAATAATTCCTTCGCTTCTCTATTAGACTAATTCGCATGATTTAAGTTCGGTCGGGACGCATCGTTGTGGACCTCGAGGAGTGCCTAACGCCTTCTCCTCGAGGTAATTTGAGCCCTTACCCGATCTTTGGTGACGGAACTAGTAAACCGGAGTCATTTGCAATAGGTGCGCTAACGCACCTTAATCCATTAGGTGGAGACTCTCTTAATAACCAATTCCTTCCCTTCTTATAAGGAGTTGTCAATGTCGAAACCCGATTTCGCGAGAAAAAGTGGGCGCGACAGCATGGCGACTCTACTGAGGATTTCTTTAGGATCTTACCATAACGAACTTGGTATATGTGAATTAGCCTCTCGATAATCATGTCTTTATTATTTTTCTTAAACATCCCGCTCCCATTTACCCTTTTTATGCTACATGCACTCCCCTTTCCTATTTTCCCTTTATATGAACTTACCTGCAATCCTTCGTTCAATTTGATTACAATATGCATTCCCTCCGTTATTTTCTCAATCATGCTCACTAGATTCACTCTTTAAATTCTATTATGTCTTTCCCAATCCCTACCCCTTTTATCGCTTTATTATAATTTTTTCGTTATACAAACTAACTTTTTCCTTATTTTTATTTCTTTCTTGTCTTTACATTTATTAAATACTGCATTTATCGTTTTATCTTGCAAAATACTTGACAACATGTTATTTGCATAAATACATGCTTTGCATCATATTCCACTCATGCGTAATTAATACTATAGCGGCACTTGATGATCGTCCGCGCTCTTCCTATATTATCCTTTTAAATTTGGAAAGGCTTATTTGCGGTAAAACTAGTCGATTCGCAGTGCAGTCAACGGTTCCGTGCCTTACCCTCTCAAGTTGTCCGCTTGAGGGTACCAGTCTAGACTTCTGTAGTAAAACCTCACTCTGATAATAATTGTACATGCATCATGAACAAACCTAGCAGAGGTTAGTATGTTGTCCGCATAATAACCCTTTAAGGAAAGCCTTGTCCAAAGCCCATCGGGATTTCCATAATCCCAACGGGCATGATCATGATATGCCATTATTTGGAGAAAAAATGCCGATATGCTAATCATTGATGTGTAAGTAATCAAATCCGGAGGGGGGAGATCTAACTTTGTTTATTTTGAAGAAAATGAGGCACGAAGTCCCAAGGTTCGGCATGGTCCGAAGTATACCTCCGTTATTGCTAGATTGGAGGGAAAACCTTTCGCCAAGCGACAAAAATCATTTAAAGAGGGTTCTCGGAAATTTAACCTCCCTGCTAGACATCCATCCAAACAACATATTGATCGAGGCTGCTACCATGTTCTGGGACGGAGAAAGGGTCGTCTTTCGTTTCGGTAATGTAGAGATGACTCCCCTTCTGGAGGAAATAGGAGGTTTCACTGGGCTACCCTAGGATAGTCCTGGTCTGTGGTACCAGAAGATCGCACTCCTGGGGGATATCTGAAAATGATGGGTCTTAGAAAGAATAAAGATTTAGTCTTCCTGAAGAAGTCCTACATATCTTTCGACTTACTCTACGAATGATATGGGCACAACACATCCTATCGTATTTTTCATGATAAATTCACCGTCACTTCCCTGGGTTGGACTCATCGTCGGGTTTTTGTGTTCATCATCCATTTTCTGGGTATGATAGTGTTTCTAATCAAAGGAGACATGATTCACACTCGGTTAGCTATGGTAACCAAGACTTTAATCGAAGGAATTGAGGGATAGACTTACACTATAGTCCCAATTATCGTGGCGGACATATACCGAGCCTTGGACCATTGAAAGAAAGGGTTCAGACATTTTGAAGGTTGCAATTTGTTGCTAAAGATATGGTTGTTAGAGCATTTTCAAAGAGAACAGTACCGCCAAGAGTTTCCACGGAGACCATGGAATGACCACATAGCTTTCCATCATCCGAAAAGAATGACTTTCATCCCAGACAGGTTTGCACAACTGGAAAATGCTATAGACTGGGTACACTTTTTCAAACATCTGACTGAGGACAAGGTCCATTCGATGTTCGAGTGGTTCCCTACTAGAGAATTCATCATCGGGTTCAAGGATGTTCCTCATTTGGTGTTGATTGGGTTAAGGAGCATATATCCCTATGTTCCTATCAGAGTCATGAGACAGGCTTGGAGAAAGCAAGTCGTACCGCGAGTCTCCAAGATGAGTCATTACAAAGCAGATTTTCAAGATGATGTCATTCCATACAAGTGTGAGGCCCAACACATGTGGTATTTGAAGATTATGGAGCAAAATGATACCATTGCACCAGATCGGTACCACGTCGGTCATGCGTACTTCTACGTATCATGGTTGGACGATGACATAGCAGGAATAGTTGAGCCAGGGATCGATCGAGGAAACAGGGTCATAGATGAAGCTACCGAAGCACAGGTGAAATACAAGAGGTTGCGCAAAAGAATCCATGAGTCTGAGGCCAGGCATTTGGAACAACACAAGGTAGACATGGAATCAATTAATGAGTGGAGGGAAATCTCTACAAGATCAACAGAGAGGTTGGAATATTTAGATCAGGGTCTGATGGGATGAAGAAAAGGATCGTAGACTGTCAGAATGCAGAGGGAAACGAAGGAGGACACCTAGCAAGGGCGTATCTGCTGCTAGACATGCGCGACCTGGCGAATCCGATTGATGGGGCCAAGAAGGCCAAGTTTGGAGAGGGTCCTTCTGGGACAAAGTAGATTAGAATTATTGTTTACTTGCTTTTCTAGAGTCGTTTTAGCATTTGAAGGTAATAAGGCAAATTCCATTAGTAACTCCTTTATTTATTGTTGTTTTAGAGGTTTGACTTATTTATTACATTAATGAAATGAGGCAGTTCGGCATTAAATTTCTCCAAGTCTATGTGTCGTTAGGCCTACCTCGGGCACAACGAGGTCCCCAAATTAGGACGCGAATTCATAATTCCGCAATATATGTTTAAATACTGCACATATCTTCAAAATCCCTTACTGACTTGTTTACCTTTTTTGCTTTTTCTTTGTTTTGATTATTCCCATCCGCTAAGGTTGGTTCGTGCATACTGGCATCATCAGCATATCATACCAGATCCATAGGCCCTCCACCACCTCCTCTTCCAAGTGATCCTAAAAGTAAAGGAAAAGCTAAGATGGATGACATGAGTGGTATAAGGAAAGACAACGCTACGCATGCAAAAAATGTTGAAACTTCAGATGGTAGGAGTACTCCCGCACAGAAATATTTGGTTCTACGATTGGAGAAGAAAATATTGGAGCTACAAGAGGAACTTGAGCAAGTCTGCAACTTGGCAAACCTCTCCCTCACCTTAAACGTCCCGGATATTAACCAGCAAAACGCCCAGAACCCATCACCTCCTCAAAACACACCAAACCAACGTCCACAAAATCTTCTCGCACCTCATCAATACGCAACACCTCCCCAAAATTCTAACCCTCCACTAGTACCAAATTCTCCTCAACACCAATATTTTCCAACTCAGTACCCGCAAACCACTACCTACCCTACTCCTCATAATACACCACAACATAATCCCGATCCGCAGAATTCAACCAATGATCACCACTACACTCAAACCCCTGGTATCCACCAAAACAACCCCATATACGTAGAACCTTACCTCACCCCACTCAACAAACCTCATACACACCAGAATCCACCGAGAAGGACCTGCTCATCAAGAATATGGCATAAGAACTTAAGAATATCACAAGCCGAGTCCAAGGTGTCAAAGGAGGCAAAGGCATTGAGGGTTTGAATTATGAAGATTTGTGTATTCAGTCAGACGTAGAACTGTTGGAGAGTTACAAACCTCCTAAGTTCGAGATAATTGACGGAACGGGTGACCCAAAGGTGTATCTGAGAACATACTCTGAAAAGATCGTAGAGGTTGGGAAAGATGAGAGGATTCACATGAAGTTGTTCATGAGAAGTCTCACTGGAGACGCCCTATCTTGGTACATCAGTCAAAATCTCAAGAAGTGGGTTAGTTGGGTAAACATGGCATCAGACTTCATGGATCGATTCAGATTAAATACAGAGAATGCATCAAATATATTCTACATACAGAACCTCAAGAAGAAACCAATAGAGACTTTCCACGAGTATGCAACTCGGTGGAGATCGGAAGCTACAAAAGTGAGGTCGACATTAGAAGAAGAGCAGATGAACAAATTCTTTGTTCAGGCCCAGGATTCACAATACTATGAAAGGTTAATGGTCATTAAGAATCACAAATTCTCTGACATCATCAAACTAGGGGAAAGGATTGAAGAAGGGATAAAAAACGGGATGGTGACCAATTTTGAGGCATTGCAGGCTCAAAGCATTGCGGTCATGGGGTATATCAAAGAAGAAAGAAGTAGGGGCCGTGATGGTACCCCAAGGTCCAAAATCTCCACTCACATACCAAACACCTCTACCCACATATCAACCTTCACTTCCCAGATATCCACAACCCACTACTACCCACCACACTTATAATACCCAGCCAGCATATTATCACTCACCGCCAGCCTGCCAAAACTATCAGAAACCCAGACCTAATTTTGACTACAGGCCACCTAAACAATACACCTCTATTGCTGAACCCATCGACCTATTATACGAAAGATTGAAAGTTGCTGGATATGTTACCCCTATTCCTGTTGTTGCCATGGAAAACTCCTCTCAATGGGTCAATCCAAACAAAACATGTGTCTACTAATCCAACACGGAAGGACATACCATCGATGAATGTCGCACTTTGAAAGACAAATTCTAGACATTGATTGATACCAAGGTCATACAAGCAAAGTAGGTCGCACCCAATGTCTGCAACAACCCTCTTCTGAATCATAGGGGCGAATGAGTACATGTGATAGAGACTGATGAAGAATGGGACCTGGAAGGGTCAATTGGACTTATTCAAGAAGGGGATGATCCTAAGAAACCTGCAGTCACCCTCACTCCCATTGTGGTACATATATAGCCACTAGTCGAAGTTGAGGTAGCCGCATCAACTCTGTTCGAAATTGAAGAAACAACGCCTACAACTGCACCTCCTCCATTTGAAGTAGAAATAACCACACCCTTCACTATGATGGTGGAATCCACACCGCCCTTTAATTCCAATGTCGTACCTTGGGATTATGTTGCCAAAGCTAGGAGGAAAGGAAAAACAAAAATGGAAGAATCTGGTGTGGCACAAGGGATGACCATGACTAGCAGAATTTATACACCTGAGAATTTGGGAAGAACCAGTAAAGAAGCTGCTGCCAAACAACCCATAATTGAAAGTGGCCCGGATGATCTTTCGAGAAAGGTGCAAGCAAGGGAATATTTTGTGGTAGACCATCTGAACAATACTCCTGCTCAGATATCCATCCTATCATTACTGCAGAATTCCGAGGCACATAGGAATGCTTTGATAAAGGTATTGAATTACTCTTACATTCCTAACAATATCACCAGTGGGAAGATGACCAACATGGTAGAGCAAGTACTGGAGAGCCACAAGATCACCTTTTATGAAGACGAATTTCCAACATAGGGATTAAGCCACAACAGGGCGCTGCACATCACGGTACAATGCGAGGATAAAATTATTGACAGGGTTTTGATAGATGGAGGTTCCAGTCTCAACATTTGTCCGCTGACAACTCTGAAAAGGTTGGGTAAAGGTTTGCATGAATACGAGCATGGACTATGAATATAAAGGCGTTCGATGGGTCTCAAAGGGCCACAATTGGGGAAGCCAATCTATGCTTGCATATGGGTCCGACCTGGTTCGATGTTGAATTTCAAGTGCTAGACATATCTGTAACATACAATCTACTGTCAGGACGACCTTGTATACATGCTATCGGGGTCGTGGTATATACTTTACACCAAGCCGTGAAATTTAAATGGAATCATCAGGAAGTGATCATTCATGGAGACGGGAGTAACCCCATTTATACGAACCAAACCGTTCCTGTCACGACCCAAAATCCTAACTCAGGTCGTGATGGCGCCCAACAACAGGGTCAGGCAAGCAAACACTTATTTAACTAAGGGTCTTCCTCCTTAAATTACATATTTCCTCATATACCAGGTTATAAGTTATGAAACATAATATCGAAAAGATAATTTATCATTTTTAAACGAAAAGAAGCCATAAAGAGGTTTGAACCAAAAATATATACAATCCATGATAACTACTACGTGTGTGCCAGGAACTAGTGTCACGAGTATCACGGGCATACTAACTGGATAGACAAAATGCAGAACATACAATCCCACTGTCTGAAACAAATAGACGGGAACATAAGCAAAAGAAACTCCTTGGTGCTGCTGAGGATCGTTAGGAAAAGCAGCTCACCGTGAAGTCAGTTCTGCTACAGTCAATATCTAGCTTCGATTTGATAACCAGAAGCACCAACCTCAGAACCTGTACAGTTAAGTACAGAAGTGCAGCATGAGTACATATTAAATAAATATGTACCTAGTGAGTATCCCGTCTAATCTCGAAGAAGTAGTGACGAGAGGTCGACCCGATACTTACTAAGGTCCAATAGCAATAATATAAAATAGGATATAACGAAATGCAGTAGACATGGGAGGCAGTAAGTAGTAAATACATGTGAAGTACAAAACATCCAAGTAACTACCGAATCTAAACAACAATGTATACCTTCCTCTTTCCCAAGTATCTGTCGGGCCAATATAAATGAAATAGAACCAGATAGCCATGCGCACACAAGGATAAGACAATCGGCCGGAGTTGTAAGGTAGTATATAAACACTGAATGGTCGTAAATCTACCCACGATCGCGAATCATACCTGCGACTCGTGTGCTGACTCGATTATACTGATTAAATAAAAAGCTCCCCACGGTCTCGAATCATACATGCGACTCATTTGCTGACTCGATTATAAAGCTCCCCACGATCGCGAATCATACCTGCGACTCGTGTGCTGACTTGATTATATACAATTACCTTTCAATCTGCCGTGGCGTACGGCCCGATCCCATAAGAGTATCTTTAAATCCGTCGTGGCATACGACCCGATCCTATAATAGTGTCTTTAAATCTGCCGTGGCGTACGGCCCGATCTCATAAGGGCGGGGGAAATCATACATCGCCCGCGGAAAGTGAATTGTGAAGTAGTCACATGCACACACAATATTCTTTTATTTTCATATTACTTTCCATAAACAATAACTTTCGTATTACTTCCCGTGAAACAATTCCTTTTCACATTATATTTCCGCACAACAATTCCTTTTCATATTTTTTTAATTTCCATAAATCTCAGAGAAACAAAACTACGTATAACAGGATTTCACAACATATAAAATGTTACAACGAAGAACATAAGGCATGCTGTGGGCCCTAAAACTACCTAAAACTACCCGACATGGCATAATAGTCGCTACGTACGGACTCTCGTCACTTTGTACGTACGTATCCCCCCAAAAAATTCTACATAGCATATATATCACCTATGGGGGACAATTCCCTCTTACGAGGTTAGAAAGGAGACTCACCTCATTTCAAGCCTACTTCCCGGGTCAAGAATGCGCCGGAATCTCCAAATTCATCATTAAATAACTTGAAACGATAAAGCTGAACTTAGAACTCAAACAAATAATCGGATTAAGCTTCTGCTTCTTTGAAATTCATTAACTAGCAGAATGAAGCTAATAATTCTTGAACAAGATTTTCCCACTGGATGTAAACAGATTGCGTTGCTTTATTTGGTTGTGGCCTTGAACGAAATTTGCTTCTGATTCTTGAAACTCTTTGAACGAAACTTGGAACATCAAACCAAGACATTCACGTTTTTTTTTGTTCTTTCTCTCTATCCACTATAGAAAATGTAACAAGACTTGGTATATGTCTTGTTTTGTTTAATTAAAAGTAATTATTAAATTCCTACTTAAGCTTAGGTAGCCACCTAAGCATAAATGGCTACTTAGTCATCTCTAAATTTGTGGTTTCTTGCCACGTGTTAGGTATGTGATTTATTAATTTCTATCCACTTATTAGTTAACCGGGTAATGTCCTATTACCCGATAATTAATCAATTATCCGCATAATTAAGAATTATTTAAAATTACTTAAAATATTACTCATTTTTCACACACCTTACTATTATGGCCATGTGGTACCTTGTATGGCACTAGTCCATAATTATCGGGTATTATCGCTCGACCCGTATTTAATTCCAAATCGGCCACCTTCAACAAAACTCGCTTTCTTTAATTTGTGTACCCTTTATCCTTCATGACACTAAATTTTTCAGGCAAGTCATAAATCATAAGAAGCCGCTATGGGAAGTCTCATTTAGGGAAACGGGGTCCGATAACGCAAAACGACTGGTCGGGTCGTTACACACTTCCCTCCACTTAAACAGACGTTCGTCCTCGAACGTGCCAAGAACTGCTTTTGAGTTATTTGTAATCACTGCTTCATACCTCGTGCACCTGCCCGTGCGGCCACAACCTAGTTGAACGCGTAAGCTTGATAAAATCTGAAGATATCCTCATTTATCCATGCAGCAAGATCTGAACTCAGTTCCAACACCGGAAATTCTTTGCCAGGCCTGTTTTGTTATATATGAACAACATAGCAACCACTACATGAGGCACCAGAACACAACTGCGTACCTTTGCTGGATTAGCACCATACACCGCATAATCCATCATCTAACCACAATGACGCTTCCTGAATCTTAATAGCCAAAATTTTACTAATCTGATGCTCTCAATACACTTTATAAGATATACATATACATCCTGCTATAATGCTGACAATACCATCCCAACAGAGGAGATGTGTAGAAATTCTAACCAATTGCAGAGTTAACCAAACATTGAATCTTTCCTATTGACTAAGACCACCATCTCACTACAAACCAATAAGGGTAACTGTCCTTTATTGCATTCACTTAATCATATCGCACTGATCCCTGATGCAATAACCTCGTCTCACCCAATATGAAATGTTCAGACCACAAATCACCCCAGACATGACCAACCGTCACACACGATGTCACGATGCGCCAATATGGCACAACTCGAACATGATACATAAAGAATTGACTCAGGAAGGGACTACTCAACTCACGCAACTAATATGAACTTTCCTCAGAATACAGGAAGTATAACATAAGAGAAATAAATATAGGGAACCGTGCTCATCATCACATTGTTGCGGCGTGCAACCCGATCCAAATAACAAGCCAATATGCCGACAATCCGCAACCCCATGAGAACACAATCTTACAACCCAACCGCAGGTGGTGGAACTCCCCCACTTAGCCCGAAGCTACTTCTTGCACCATTCTAGACACTACTGAGATCCTTTATCCTCTGTTAACAAAATCTTGCTCAACCAATCTGTCAAATTCTTCTAAATTCTCCTACTAGCATCCCATTAATACTCAAATTCTCTAGCATCCTTCACATATTCGGCCTCCTACCGAATAGCCACTAGAATCCCTTGAGAAACTTTGCCAATCACACAATCGGTAACCTACTCATAGGGGATAACCCACCTGTGGAATTCACCAACTGACACTTTCCAACAATGTTGCGGCGCACACTGTCTGCAACATCAATACTTCACCCTAAGTTTGTTCTCATTCACCAACTTTCCCCGCCCATTTGCTTCTCATGAACACCTACTAAATGCGCTACAACATCTTTAAATTCACCGCCATATAGCATCCTTCCTCGTCCCTAACCACTCTTCCATGTTGCATCCAACCTTCCGCCAATAACCAACAGTTCAGATTAAGCTCGGGGACCTAATCCCTGTCCACTAAAATTCTCAAACCATTCCAACTCCTCCTCAAGGTAGGCAGTCGTCTTACCACTGAACTCATAGACTATACTGCCACTCTCCCACTTAGTTAAACTCATTCCTTTAAGCAACTACCCAAATTCCGTCTCTGACGCCTGCAATCTAGAGATTTAGCCGCCACCTGACATTTCTCATATGTCGCCCTTCATCGCATGCTTATCAATTGCGGCCTCAATTCAATATCATTCTCTGTGGCTCTTGAACCAACATATCATCACGACTTCAAACTCCCTGAAGATCGTCTTTCTCGAGCTGCCTTTATTAGAAGTAACTATTCAATTCTGAACCACTACTCACCACGATCTCTGGCAACCGCTTCTTCAACACTCTAACCCAATGCAACCAAAGAGCTATAACACCGGCGAACTTAACACATGCTATTCGATCAAACAACAATACCACAACACAGGTGAATACTCCACCTTGCTCGTTAACACCAAGTATTACTGCCTTACCAACCCGAACCAGATCGTTCATAGTCCAAATGCATTTCATCTTCCGAACTCAAATACTGAAATCTCGAAACCCACTCTGAGAAGACCTCCCTTCGAGCCATTCATCACCCCGACATGTGGGCAAGCATTTTACCATCATAACAACGTCGTGCGATAACCGACTGTAAGCATCTTAACATCCTGAGCATAGTATCAAGGCTCCCAGACACACAGCTACTGAGCTGGAACAACATAATATCCTTTTGAAGGGCGATACCAACAACCCAATCAACTATGTACGGAATCATCACGCATCATATCCGTTGCACCATTACAACTCCTCAAATTCCAGATTCATAACAAGCGCTTCGCGACGCGTAAGATTGAGTAGGAAGAAACATAGGCATAATCCTTAAGGGAATCAAATCGCATGACGAGGAATCAATAAGGGAAGTACTCCTACAGCCCCGTAGCCTCTCGAAGATAAGTACAGACGTCTCTATACCGATCCTCAAGACTCTACTAAACTTGCCCATGACTCGTGAGACTTAGGTGAACCTAGAGCTTTGATACCACCTTGTCACGACCCAAAATCCTAACTCAGGTCGTGATGGCGCCCAACAGCAGGGTCAGGCAAGCCAACACTGATTTAACTAAGGGTTCTTCCTTCTTAAATTACATATTTCCTCATATACCAGGTTATAAGTTATGAAACATAATATCGAAAAGATAATTTATCATTTTTAAACCAAAAGCAGCCATAAGGAGGCTTGAACCAAATATATATATACAATCCATGATAACTACTACGTGTGTGCCAGGAACTAGTGTCACGAGTATCACAGGCATACTAACTGGATAGACAAAATGTAGAATATACAATCCCACTGTCTGAAACAAATAGACGGGAACATAAGCAAAAGAAACTCCTTGGTGTTGTTGAGGATCGTTAGGAAAAGCAGCTCACCGTGAAGTCAGGTCTGCTACAGTCAATATCTAGCTCCGGTCTGATAACCAGAAGCACCATCCTCAGAACCTGTACAGTTAAGTAAAGAAGTGCAGCATGAGTACATATTAAATAAATATGTACCTAGTGAGTATCGCGTCTAATCTCAAAGAAGTAGTGACGAGAGGTCGACCCGATACTCACTAACGTCCAACATCAATAATATAAAACAGGATATAACGAAATGCAGTAGACATGGGAGGCAGTAAGTAGTAAATACATGTGAAGTACAGAAGATCCAAGTAACTACCGAATCTAAACAACAATGTATGCCTTCCTCTTTCCCAAGTATCTGTCGGGCCAATATAAATGAAATAGAACCAGATAGTCATGCGCACACAAGGATAAGACAACCGGCCGGAGTCGTAAGGTAGTATATAAACACTGAATGGTCGTAAAGCTCCCCACGATCGCGAATCATACCTGCGACTCGTGTGCTGACTCGATTATACTGATTAAATATAAATCTCCCCACGATCGCGAATCATACATGCGACTCATGTGCTGACTCGATTATATACAATTACCGATTAATCCGCCATGGCGTACGGCCCAATCCCATAAGAGTATCTTAAAATCCGTCGTGGCGTACGAACCGATCCCATAAGAGTGTCTTTAAATCCGCCGTGGCGTACGACCCGATCCCATAAGAGCGGGGGAAATCACACATCGCTCGCGGAAAATGAATTGTGAAGCGGTCAGATGCACACACAATATTTTTTTCTTTTCATATTACTTTCCATAAAGATTTACTTTCGTATTACTTCCCGTGAAACAATTCCTTTTCACATTACATTTCCGTACAACAATTCCTTTTCATATTTTTTTAATTTCTATAAATCTCAAAGAAACAAAACTACGAATAACAGGATTTCACAACATATAAACTGTTACAACAAAGAACATAAGGCATGTTGTGGGCCCTAAAACTACTTGACATGGCATAATAGTCGCTACGTACGGACTCTCGTCACTTTGTACGTACGTCGCCCCCAAAACAATTACACGTAGGATATATATCACCTATGGGGGACAATTCCCTCTTACGAGGTTAGAAATGAGACTCACCTCGTTTCAAGCCTACTTCGCGGGTAAAGAATGCGCCGGAATCTCCAAATTCATCGCCAAATAACTTGAAACGATTAGGCTGAACTTAGAACTCAAAAAAATTATCGGATTAAGTTTTTGCTTCTTTAAAATTCATTAACTAGCATAATGAAGCTTTTTCTTGAATTTTTTTTTTTGAAACTTTAATTCTTGTCATCTTTCCATTGTAATAATTCTTGAACAAGATTTTCCCACTGGATGTAAACAGATGAGAATTCTTGTTGCTTTATTTGGATGTGGCCTTGAACAAAATTTTCTTCTGATTCTTGGAACATCAAACCAATACATTCACGTTTTTTTTTTGTTCTTTCTCTCTATCCACTATAGAAAATGTAACAAGACTTGGTATATGTCTTGTTTTGTTTAATTAAAAGTAATTATTAAATTCCTACTTAAGCTTAGGTAGCCACCTAAGCATAAATGGCTACTTAGTCATCTCTAAATTTGTGGTTTCTTGCCACGTGTTAGGTATGTGATTTATTAATTTCTATCCACTTATTAGTTAACCGGGTAATGTCTTATTACCCGGTAATTAATCAATTATCCGCATAATTAAGAATTGTTTCAAATTACTTCAAATTTTACTCACTTTTCACACACCTTACTATTATGGCCATGTGGTACCTTGTATGACACTAGTCCATAATTATCGGGTATTATCGCTCGACCCGTATTTTATTCCAAAAAGGCCACCTTCAACAAAACTCGTTTTCTTTAATTTGTGTACCATTTATCCTTCATGACACTAAATTTTTTAGGAAATTCATAAATCATAAGAAGCCGCTATGGGAAGTCTCATTTAGGGAAACGGGGTCCGATAACGAAAAACGACCGGTCGGGTCGTTACAGTTCTGGTCGTAGAGAATGGAAGGAAGTTAGGTGGGGAGACTTATCATCGCATAGAGCGCGTCAATGAGATAGAGAAAGACAAGTGGTGGAGTAGAAAAATAGAAAGCATATTAGCATGGTCAGCGTATGAACCCGTCAAAAGGATTGGGAATAAACTCCAAGGCGTTACCAAGTCGATACAGCTAAAGCGTCATGGTACAACCTTTGGGATTGGATATAAGTATAAATGGCAAGAATATGACGATTTGTTGCCACCATGGCATGTTCCTTATTACCCTCTCGAGCAGCCGGTGCCGCATTTGAGCCAATCCTTTCATCAGGCTGACACAATATGAGGATCTGAAGTAGAGGAAGCTTTAGCTAGTCTAAGGAAGTTATTCTTGGAAAACGAAGACATGGACTGCAATGTGAAAGTTGAGGAGGAGGAGGAAGAAGGCCTCGTCATTCAGACGGTGGAGAAGGGAGCAGTTCTCGAAAATTGGACTGCCACACCATCCAGGTCCAGACGAGTCTCAGGGTAGCATGGTTGCTAGTGTTATTCATTTGAAAACAATTCTTTTGAGCGTTTTGTTTTAAAAATCTTTCTTTTCAGTATTTTGTTTTGGAAAACGTTGTTTGAAGTCATTAAAACATTAATTCGTTTAACGTTTCAGCATTTTGATATTTTATTATTATTATCTTTCATATCTTTTCCTACATCATTACTATTTCTTACCTTGATGAACCAACGAATGTGACATGTAATGAGACGACGCAACATCAGGATAGTGACTCGGAAGAGATAGAAGAAGACGATGTGATACTTGAGGAAATCGTCAGAGAAGATGAGAACTTTGATAAAAGACCTAAGTCCAACCTGGACGAAACTGAAGTGGTCAACTTGGGAGATTCTGAAACCGTCAAAGCAACTCGCATAAGTATTCACTTGTCACTGTCAGAGAAGGAAGAGTACACTCATTTCCTGAAAGAATATGAGGACATTTTTGCATGGTCATAAGATGATACGACAGGGTTGGCACATCCATAGTGGTTCACAAGCTACCTACAAATCCAATGTGTTTGCCGGTAAAGCAGAAACTTAGAGAGTTCAAACTAGACATGAGCCTGAAAATCAAGGAAGAAGTCACCAAGAAAATTAAAGCTAAGGACCTTAGGGTAGTTGAATATCTAACTTGGATAGCCAACATTGTGTCGGTTCCAAAGAAAGACGGGAAAGTCAGGGTGTGTGTCGGCTATCAGGATTTAAATAGGGCAAGTCCCAAAGATGATTTTCCACTACCAAATATACACATACTGATCGACAACTACGCTAAGCACGAGCTCCAGTCCTGTATCGATTGCTTTGCGGTTTATCATCAAATTTGGATGGACGAAGAAGACGCAGAAAAGACAGCGTTCATTACACCATGGGGAGTATACTGCTATAAAAAGATGCCATTCGGTATGAAGAATGCTAGGGCCACCTACATGAGGGCCATGACGACCATTTTCCATGGTATGATACACAAAGAGATAGAAGTATATGTTGACGAAGTCATCATCAAATCCAAGAAGGACACATATCACATCGCATATTTGATAAAGTTCTTTGACCGACTATGGAAGTACAATCTAAAGTTGAACCCCGCAAAATGTGCCTTTGGATTTCCTGCTGGAATATTGTTAGGATTTATTGTCAGCCGCCAAGGAATCGAGTTGGACCCGTCAAAGGTCAAAGCTATCCAGGATTTACCACCACCAAAGAACAAAAAGGTCGTGATGAGTTTCCTGGGACGTCTCAACTATATCAGCCGCTTCATAGCACAATCAACTGTGATATGTGAGCCAATTTTCAAAATGCTGAAGAAGGATGTTGCCACCAGTTGTATTGAAGACTGTCAGAAGGCTTTTGACAAAATCAAGGAGTACATGTCCACGCCACCAGCCCTAGTACCGCTTGAACCTGGTAGACCACTACTAATCTACCTTTCCGTATTAGATGGGGATTTTGGTTGTGTCTTTGGGCAACATGACGAGACATGGAGAAAGGAACAGGCTATATATTATCTGAACAAGAAGTTCATGCCTTACGAAGCATTGTACTCTCTATTGGAATGCACTTGTTGTGCTCTGACATGGATAGCCCAGAAACTGAGGCACTACCTTTGCGCTTATACCACATATCTCATATCAAGGATGGATCCTCTGAGGTATATCTTTAAGAAGCATATGCCTACAGGAAAGCTAGCCAAGTGGAAAATATTGTTGAGTGAGTTTGATATCATCTATGTAACTCAGAAGTCAGCCAAGGGACAAACATTAGCATATCATCTTGAGGAAAATCCTGTAGGAGAAGAATACAAACCATTGAAAACGTATTTTCCTGATGAAGAAGTGCTGCAAATTTCAAAGGAGTCGGTATTGAAGCCGGTTTGGTGTCAGTAACTGGTCAATATTACCCGGTGTCCGCAAAACTCGGGTTTCCATGCACCAATAAAATGGCGGAGTATGAAGCCTACATATTAGGGCTCAATTTGGCTGTCGACATGAATATTCAAGAATTGTTGGTGATTGGTGATTCAGACTTGCTGGTGCACCAAGTGCAAGGAGAATGGGCTATGATGAATACTAAAATACTGCCATATCTGTATCACGTACAGGAGATGATGAAGAGTTCACGAAGATAGAGTTCTTGCATGTCCCCAGAATTCAGAATGAATTCGTTGATGCACTAGCCACCTTGTCCTCCATGATACAACACCCGTACAAGAATTTCATCGATCCCATCCCGGTAAGGATTCATAATCAGCCGACTTACTGTGCTCATGTTGAAGAACAAATATATGGGAATCCATGGTTCCATGATAGTAGGGAATATTAGAAAATGGAGAATATCCAGAGCATGAAACCACACTTAGAAACACACACTTCAGAGATTGTCTAACTATTTCTTCCAGAGTGGAGGAATTCTGTATAGAAGAACACCTGATCTATGGCGTGTGTTGACGCCAAAGAAGCCTCCAAATTTCTTGAATAAATACATGTCGGAACCTGCGGCCCACATATGAATGCTTTCATCCTAGCCAAGAAGATACTCAGAGCTGGATACTTTTGGATGACTATGGAAACAGACTACATCTGGTATGTGTAGAAATGTCACCAGTGCCAGATACACACTGATATGATACGGGTACCGCCAAACGAACTCAATGCAACAAGTGCACCTTGGCCTTTTTCTGCATGGGGAATGGATGTCATTGGTCCAATCGAACCCACCGCTTCAAACGGACACAGGTTCATTCTAGGGGTCATCGATTATTTCATAAATTGGGTTGAAGTCGCATCCTACATAGCCGCAACCAAGAAAGTCATCGGGGATCGTATCGTCTGTCGATTCGGGGTTCCAGAATCTATCATCACTGAAAATGTTTCCAATATAAACAGTGATTAGATGAGAGCCATGTGCAAAACCTTCAAAATCAAGCACAAGAATTCCATAGCATACAGACCCCAAATGAATGGAGTCGTGGAGGCCGCCAACAAGAACATCAAGAAAATACTAAGGAAGATGGTAGAGAATTGCAAACAATGGCACGAGAAGTTACCATTCCCTTTATTGGTATATCATACTACAGTCTGCACATCAACCGGGGCAACTCCTTACCTATTGGTCTACGGCACCGAAGCCGTCATCCCCACTGAGGTAGAAATTCTTTCTATGAGAATCATACAAGAAGCTGAACTCAGTGATGTAGAATGGATAAGGATCCACTATGAGAAATTAGCTCTCATCGACGGGAAAATAATGAATGCAGTGTGTCATGGTCAGCTTTATCAGAACAGAATTTCTAGAGCTTTCAACAAAAGGGTCAAACCAAGAAAGTTCACACCGGGGCAGCTGGTGCTGAAACGGATCTTTCCACATCAAGATGAAGCCAAAGGGAAATTCTCACCCAACTGGCAAGGTCCTTATATGGTTCACAGGGTACTAACCGGAGTAGCACTCATACTTGCAGAGATGGAGGAAGAAATTTGGCCAAAGCCTATCAATTCAGACGCAGTCAAAAGATATTATGTGTAAACTGTTTGCATTTTCTTCATATGATGTAACTTAACTATGCTTGACCTGATTCCCGTTTAAGAGGGGATACGTAGGCAGAGCTGTGGGTTCGGTTCTAATTCGATAAAATTACCATTCTCCCCGGAATCAGAAACTGGGGAAGCATCTTGAGGAGGACCCTCAAAATTCCGAAGCAAGTTCAGCTAACGGCATTGTGCGCGATACAGCCAAAAGTTTGTCTAGATAACTGGGGCAGAATTTTGAGGAGGACCCTCAAAATTCTATGTCAAGAGGGTCGCAATGTATCTAATAATGACACAGTCATTTGTTCATCTGGTCAATTCCTAAATCGCATATTACTATGTTTTGAATAACTATGCACACATATTTTTGAAAACATTATTTTTAACCAAATGCTACACACGGTGACTCGAACAGGACTCTAGTGCAGAGCACAGTAAAGCAAGCAGACAAAGGCACGAACTAACCTTCCCCGCAAAACTCACAATTTTTCTTTGGATGCAGGAACAAGGAAAAACCACCAGCACGCGCACACCTTAGAATCATTATCTCCACAACGACAAAGCCGCCAGACGCAAATATATCTCCAGCTAAGAAATACTCCACCCTTACTTACCACTTGTCTATTTGCATAAGGCTAAGCATTGCCTTCTACCTGCATGAGACTAAGCATTGTCTCAAATCTTGTATGAGGCTAAGCCCTGCCTCCTTATTTGCATAAGGCTAAGAATTGCCTTTCATTTGCATGAGACTAAGAATTGTCTCAAATCTCGCATGAGGCTAAGCCATGCCTCTTTATATGCATAAGGCTAAGAATTGCCTTCTACCTGCATGAGACTAAGCATCGACTCAAATCTTGCATGAGGCTAAGCTCTGCCTCCTTATTTGCATAAGGATAAGTATTGCCTTCCATTTGCATGAGACTAAGCATTGTCTCAAATCTCGCATGAGGCTAATCCCTGCCTACTTAATTGTATAAGGCTAAGCATTGCCTTCCATTTTCATGAGACTAAGAACTGTCTCAAATCTTGCATGAGGCTAAGTCGTGCCTATTTATTTGCATAAGGCTAAGCACTGCCTTCCATTTGCATGAGACTAAGAATCGTCTCAAATCTTGCATAAGGCTAAGCCATGCCTCCTTATTTTCATAAGGCTAAGCATTACCTTCCACTTGCATGAGACTAAGCATTGTTTCGAATCTTGCTTGAGGCTAAGCCTTGCCTCCTTATTTGCATAAGTCTAAGCATTGCCTTCCATTTGCATGAGACTAAGCATTGTCTCGAATCTTGCATGTGGCTAAGCCCTGCCTCTTTATTTGCATAAGGCTAAGCATTGCCTTCCATTTGCATGAGACTAAGCATTGTCTAAAATCCTGCATGAGACTAAGCACTGTCTCTTTATTTGCATAAGGCTAAGCATTGCCTTCCACTTGAATGAGACTAAGCACTGTCTCAAATCTCGCATGAGTCTAAGCCATGCCTCCATATTTGCATAAGGCTAAGCTCTTCCTTCCCAACATGAGACTAAGCATCGTCTCTCCCTACATAACCACAAATGTTGCTCTATTCCAAACCTCGTATTATTCTCTTCTTCCGGGGCTAACTTTGCCCCCGACCCTGTACAAGACTAAGCTCTGTCTTGTTTTATCTCAAGCATCATGTCTCTACATCGCATGGGCTGATATATAGACAATTTTCCAAAGGCGTCATATTTCGAAGGTATCATCCTCATAGACGAAAGACACCATGCCATGGCTTGAGGATATCTTAATCTTGCACATCATTATTCAAAGGCATCATGGTTCAGAGGAACCATCTTCATAGCCCGAGAACACCATTTCATGGCATGCAAATCCTTTACCGCACAATTCATGGCCCAGGACATCATGGTCTCAGGACGTCATCTTCGCCGTCCAAAGACAATCTCCATGGTCCAAAGGAAATTTGCATCATGTTTAAATTTATGCAATAATATGTATGCATGCATCATATTTTGAGTTTGCAGGTAATCCGGTAGGTAACCGTTATCCTAACGGGAGCAATCTTCACTCCAGTTTCCATTCAATATTTATACCCTTCAATTATTTCAAATATAACCGATCATCGTCCGTTTCCCATTCTCATCTGATATCTACTCAAATATCCATAACCAATCTCAATCCCAATTTGTCCTATCTAGAACGTCTTTTGCTCGTTCTTACAACAACTCTGTCGGTTTATTCCACCTTCGGATCCATAACTACACATGGCCTGATTCCTGTAAAACCAGGGATATGTAGGCAACTCAAAAGCCAGAGTGCGGCCTATATTTTTCAAATCACTCCATTCGGTCAAAATCGATCATCATTTCTTTACACGATAACTCTTTCATCCTTCCCGGGTAAAGAAGGGCAGTTGTTGATACCCAATTTTTCCATCATATTTTTTTAATTATACATGTATACTTTCAAAATAATGCATATGCACCATCACTTGATTTATACACATATGTAAGCATTTTTTATAATTTCCTATCATTTTAAAAGGGCTTTAAATCAATTTATTCTTGCATTTTATTATATAAATACTCATTAATTACATCACAAATTATTTTACAATAATTTTATCATCTAGTTTTACCATTTATACCCAATGTTTTAAATATTTTTTACATATTTGTCATAATTGCATTTGCATTTTTAAGGCCAAAATTGCATATTTGCAATAATAGCCTATATGTACTTATCATTATTTTAATTATGCCAAATAATCCTTTTATATTTTTTATAGAGTTAAATAACTATTTATACTTGTTTTATGCATAAATGACATTTTTATTATTTATTTATCATTTTTTACAAATTATTTACTAATTAAAATTGGGTATTTAAATAACAACCCATTTTTTAAGCTTATTTTGGACCAACCCCTAGCTCAATTGCCTAAAATACACCAGCCCAACACCCCAGCTGAAACCAAATAAACCTTGACCCAACAACCCAACCGGTAACCCGTTCCTATACCCGACCCAACCCATCTTTTAATCCTGATCGTTGATCTTTCAAGACCAACGACCCCCGTTCACCCAACCTTTTAATTAACCCCTAATAACCCTGACCCCCACATTCTCTACCATAATCCATCCTTAAACCCCTAAACGCTCTCTTCATCTCTAAAACCCTAGCGTTGTAACCCCATTTCCCCTCCGATTCCAACCCAGATATGGAATCAATCATCGATTCCCTTACCTTATCGACCCCTTCTCACTAATGGCTACTCGTTTATGGTATTACATAATCACTTGCCTAACATGGCAAGCCGATTTCTTTCATTTTGGACCAGATCTGGTTCGGGCCTTTACTCATTTCCATCTATGTTCATTTTCATCTCTTTATGGTATGAATCTCTGAGATTTTTTCTCGATTATTTACTTACCCTAAAGCAAGGGCTCAGGTATTTCTAGATCTGTTATGATTCTCTATCTTTTTGTTAAATATTTTTCTTAAATGTTTTCGTATATCTATCTATGTGCATCTCTATTATAATTTTTCGTTGATATTTCTAACTAATATTTACCTTAAAAATGAGGGTTTTTGATCCTTCAAAATTGAACCAAATCTGGTTCAATCTTTAATGTTCCTGTTTATCCGTCTTTGTGCATATTTATTATAGATTTCCTTTGATTATTTTCGCTAATTTTACTTACCCTAAATTTAGGGTTTTTCGATTCTTTAATTACTTTTCCTTCAATGAGTTTGTCTGTCTGTTTCTATGCATATCTATTACTGTTAATTGTTGACTACTTTTTACTTACTCTAAACTTAGGAGTCTTTTATTCTCCAAATCTATTTGATTCCCCAATTACTGTGTTAAAATCTCTGTCCATATGTTTTATGCATCTATGGCTTACCTTAAATAGGGTTCCGAGTTTTCTTTCCTTAAGTTAATTGTTAGATGCTTTCCTTGATTGATTATTTCCATATTTGTGTACACTATTCTAATGTTATTTAAACCTCTCCTCCATTTTCCCCTAGACAAGACTTAGAACTCCAGTATTTCTCACTACTAAAACTATATACTGTTATCATTCTACTTTGATTCCTGGCCAGCTGGAAGCCAAGGCTAGAAATCTTCTATTGTTTGCTTCTGTTGATGATTATTGTTGCATTGCTAACCTTCTTTCTAATTCATCTGAACTGGTAAGTTGTTGCAACTTTTTATACTTTATCATCCGTTAAATATGTTACTGTTATTTGATTAGTTGCTTTATGTATTCTAGACATGTTTAACTCAGTAGATTAATTGATAAAATCTGCTTAATTATGTGTAACTTAAGCCTGCCATTTGGTATTAAGTATGTTTTCACACTAGTTCACCATGCAGACTCCTTAGTTTGTTGTTAAATCTGTTATCATGTTATTTATTTAATTCTGTGCTCACCATGATATGACTGTAACGACCCGACCGGTCGTTTTGCGTTATCAGACCTCGTTCCCCTAGATGAAACTTCACACAATGGCTTATTGTGATTTATGACTTGCGGGGACGGGTTGTTCGGGATTAGGAAGTGTTTAGAGCAGTATAGGAACACTTAGTTCCTTAAGGTTGGCCTTTTTGGCAAAGTTTGACTTCGGTCAACATTTTGAGTAAACGACCTCAGAATCGAGTTTCGACGTTTCCAGGTTCGTATGATGATTTCGGACTTGGGTGTATGTTCGGAATGGGTTTTGGATGACCTAGGATAGTTTCAGCGCCCAATATCGAAATAAGAATTTTCTTAAGTTTGAAATTTGGTTTGGAATGTGTTTTTGATTTATCGAGGTCCGAACGGAATTCCCAGACCGGGAATAGTTCTGTTATGTCATTTATGACTTGCTTGCAAAATTTGGTGTCATTCCGAATAGTATAGGTCGGTTCGGCGCATTCATATCGAATTCAAGAACTTGAAGTTCGTAAGTTTTGATTATAGGGGTTTTGGGGTGGTATTTTGAGTTTTAACGTTGTTTTGAGTGTTCCGAAGGCTCGAGCGAGTCCGTAAAATGATTTAGGACTTGTTGGTATAATTGGATGGGGGATCAGGTGGGCCCAGGTGCCTCCTGGGAACCAAACGAGGCTACAAACCAGCAGCTTCAGCTGCTGGTGCACCAAATCTGGTGTGACCGCAGGTCCGGTTGCCCAGTCGCAGGTGCGGGATTGCTCATGCGGTCCCAGCCTCGCAGGTGCGACCTTAGTGAGGAAGTTCTTTCTCGCAGGTGCGGACAAGTTTCCGGAAGAGCGGAGCCGCAGGTGAGGCGCAGGTGCGGTCCTCGAGCCGCAAGTGCGGAACCACTATTAGGCAGTGTGTTTCTTTTGAACACGGGAAATGTCCATTATCTTCATTTCTTCCACCATTTGAGACCTTGAGAGCTTGGTAAAACTGATCCACGACCTAGCTACTGATAAGGTAAGTAAACTCTATCCTAGTGTTAGTTTAATGCATGAATTCTTAGTTAAATTAATCTTCATAATTAGTGACAACAAAGGAAATGGGTAGTAACCTAGGGCTTTCAAGAATTTAGGGAATTTCCCGCGAATAGGCTATGAAATCAAGTAAAAATCATATATTAAAGATCCTTAGGTTATGGGTGAGTGTTTCCTTCGTGAATTTTCAGAATCCGAGCGGGCCCGGGGGTGAATTTTGGGATTTCTTCAAGAATGATGAATTTACTAAATAAGTAGGAGAATTTCCATACTTTGAGCAGGAATTATTATATTTGTATAACATTTGGCTAGTTTCGAGTCCTCGGGTGTAGAGTTTGGAGTTTTGGGCGCGTTCTTGGCCTGAGAAGTAGATTCGACACGAGGTGAGTCTCCTTTCTAACCTTGTAAGAGGGATTTGTCCCCATAGGTGATTTCAAATGATTGAAATGTCCTTACTCGCGGGGGATACGCACGCACGAGGTGACAAGAGTCCGTGCGTAGCTACTACTATGTTATGTCGGGTAGTTTTTAGGGCACACAAGCATGCTCTTTTGTGCTTTGCATGGATTCCTACTTGTATGTGAGTTGCTTATTATCCTTGAATTGGCATGAGAATATTAGGAAGTTATGTTCAAAGACTTCATTTGTTTGAGTTCTTGACCCAAGTACAATCTCTGTTAAACTACTAAATTCCTGATAAATTATGTGTATGTATACGAGCACCCGCGTCGCATGTATGATTCGTGAGCGGGGTAGCCTATAATTATGTCAACCGCGTCGCATGTTCGATTCGCGATCGGGGTAATAGATGAATCTATTGTTCGAGCCGTTCGACCCTCGGTAGTGCATATTTATTTTTGCGTCGCTTCGGCCGTACGCTTTGGCATACTATGTGCTATGTATTTGACTGAGAGTCTTGTTATTATTAAATAAATTTCTCCATGTGGAAGGGGAATTTGGGACTTTTTTGATAATTGTTATTTGACTCATGAGAATAAATTGCAGTTTTATATACTTGATACTTCATGCCTTAGTGATTTCCATGACTTCTATCCCCGTCTAGAATTATTTAATCATATTATATGTTATTGACCCTAATAAGTATCACGTCTACCTCTCGTCACTACTTCTTCGAGTTTAGACGGGATACTCACTGGGTACGTATTTGTTTATATTTACTCATGCTACGCTTATGTACTTAATTGTACAGGTTCGGAGGCACGTGCATCTGGTTATCAGACCGAAGCGCGGTCTTGAGAGCATATTCTGGACCCGACTTCACGGTGAGCTGCTCCCCTTGGTATTTCTTAGCAGCACCTTGGAGTTGTCTTTTTGTTATTTCTGTCTATCCTCTTCAGACAGTAGTACAGTATTCTGTCTAGTTGTATATTCTACTAGCCACCTGTAGACTTGTGACACTAGGTCCAGGCACACGTAGTAGACCTTATGGTATTTTTGCTAAATTGTATATGTTGGCTCATGGTTTTGGGTTTCATTGATTCGAGTTGCATAACTTATCCGTTCTCATTTAACAAATTCTTAACTTAAAACTTGGCAAGTATTTGAATATCTTATTAAATAAGGCAACCTCGTTAGTAAACAAGTGTTGGCTTGCCTGACTCCGGTGTTGGGCGCCATCACGACCTGAGTTAGAAGTTTGGGTCGTGAAAATGACCTCTTTGTTAATGTTTGCTGATAACTAATGTGCTTATTGACTCCTTATTGATCAATGAATTTCTTTTCTATGATTTATCCTAATCTGAATTACGTAATGTCTTTTGCGAAGCATGCTCATGAATTGGTCCTTATCAGTTTATGACTTTGTTAATCTTCAAACTTGTTAGTTTCAATTACGCTTAGTTTCAAAGTGTTTGTCTATGTGCTATGTGTGATTCTATCCCTAAGTATACTTCCCAATCATGTCCTGCACTCTTCTGAATCCTAATTCTTTGTTGGCTGAAAGCCAAAGTAATCTAACTACTATCCCTTGGCCTTCATTGGGTGAGCACTGCTCAGGGTTCATATGAGACCCTCGTGAACTCTGACACACCAGGATTTGTTCCGTAGTTTTCCTTGAATTGGTTCTGATCTTTCTTCTCTAGTGTGAGCACTGCCCGGGGTTCGTGAAGCCCTTTGGAACTCTAACACACTAGAGGATTAGTCTTGGTATGCTTATCCGTAAAACAGAGGTGAGTCACTCATTGTTGGGCTCAATGAACATTGGTTTTGGAGTTATTGAAGGCCTGGCCTGTCTAGGTGCATTTGGGCCTGTTGCAGGCTTCCTATAGTCTATAGACTTTGTAATTCATTTATTCGATTCTAGTCTGTAATAACTAATTGTAACAATAGTTGGGGGGCATTAATAAAATTGGGAAATGGGCTTCTTTGATATTCTATATGAAATGGGTAGATAACATGCTTATAGGTCTTTCACTATTATTGTTAGATAACCTGCCTATAGGTTTTACTTTATGCCAAGAAATATTCTACTAATTGTGTGCGGAAAACTTGTCTAAATGTTTATGTTTTCCATCGCATGTTAGATAACCTGCCTATAGGGATTTATTTTTGCTCAAATAGGTTCTGTAAATATCCTGTCTACTATGCTTTGCTTGGTAAGATACCATGCCTATAGGAAATACAATAACTAAGTTCAACTTACATTATGGCCTATTTGAATATGTTTCTTTACAAATCATGTCTATAGGTTTTAATTAATTGTCAAACTTGCCTAGTTAATATGTGTCACGAACCAAATCCTAGTTCGGGTCGCGATGGCGCCCAACAACGGAGTTAGTCAAGCCAATATAGAATACACTAGATGATATCCCCTTGCCCGTCGGATCTAAACATGTCGGAAATTACCAAAACAGTTAACATAATGCTAGCATGATACGACATAAACATCATAAATATATGAAGGCACAGGGCCAAACCGAAGCACATATATAGATACACAGCCCAAACCCAAAATTCCAACTTCGTGTGTGCCAGGAACTAGTGTCACGGGCCACTACTGAATATACAATGACAACAATATACACAGAGTCTCAGTCTGAATGAAATAGACAGAGAATATAACAAAAGAAATGCCAGGGTGCTACTAGGAAGTCGCCGGAAAAGCAGCTCACCGTGAAGTATGACCACACTATCAATAGCTAGCACCGGCCTGATAATCGGACGTACCAGCCTCCGGACCTGTACAGCCAAGTACAGAAAAGAAAAGAAAGTGCAGCATGAGTACATAAATGAATATGTACCCAGTGAGTATCCCGTCTAATCTCGAAGAAGTAGTGACGAGAGGTCGACTCGATACTCACTAAGGTTCAACAGTTAACATAAAGCAGAATATAAGGAAAACAGTAGACATGCAAGCAATATATCACAATGAAGTAAACACAAGGTTTTCAGGTAAGTACTGAAAGCAGATGACAATTTCCACTTTCGCTTCTTCCCAATACTGCATTAAATCATAAATCAGGAAACAACACCAAGGATAAGACAACAGGCTGGAGTCATAAGGAAGAATAGCTATGCACTGCCGGGGATCGACCGGCCCGTACCAAGAGTGCATGCCTACCAATAATCATGCCTACGCACTGCCAGTGATCGACCGGCCCGTACCAAGAGTGCGTCTATCAATGTAATCATATAATATCATAGTGAAGAATAGCTATGCACTGCCGGGGATCGACCGGCCCATACCAAGAGTGCATGCTTAACAATAATCCTGCCTACGCACTGCCGGGGATCGACTGGCCTGTACCAAGACTGTGTCTATCAATGTAATCAGATCATAGTGTAACTTCGTCCATGCACTGTCGGGGATCGACCGGCCCGTACCAAGAGTGCATTCTTAATTAAATCCCGGTGCACTACCGGGGATCGACCGGCCCGTACCAAGTGTGCACTATAAAATCTGTCGTGGCGTACGGCCCGCTCCCCTAAGAGTGAAGGAAGATTTACATATCGCTCGCGGGTTGTAAATGGCAAAGCGACAACATGCGCACACAAACATCAAGTCTACTTCACTTATCAAATCTTTCCAAATATTTAATCAATGAAACACTCAGGAATAACAATGATATATCAAGCAAGAATTTATAACATAAAAGTCATTCCAAGGCAGAATACAAGGCATGTTGTGGTCCTAAACTACCCGGACATAACACATGTAGTCGCTACGTACGGACTCTCGTCATGTGGTACGCGTGTAGCCCCCAAAACAAATACATACAACACATAGAATACATATGGGGACAGTTCCCTCTTACAAGGTTACAAAGGAGACTCACCTCGTGACGATAACACCCCTCGGATCAATGATGCGCCCGAATCTTCGAAATCGACTCTCGACGGCTCACAACTAGCCAAACATGGTATAATTGATTCAAATTCTATTCCAAAAAGGAGAATTAACAACAAATCCTAAAATTAAGCATTCTTGAAGGTTTTTTGGAATTTCGACCACGTGCCCACACGTTCGGATTTCGAAAATTCTTGAAGAAATCAATTACCCGGAGTCTAAGGATCATAATTATGCAAGTCCTTGCTAGAATTCATGGCAAAAATGAGTAATTCATAATTTTGCCAAAATCCCTAAATTTCTATCAATTTCTATGAATTTTCAGGATAATTAGAAGGGAATTTAATTAGGAATTGATGTTAACATCATGAAAACTAAGGAATTAACTTACCTTGATGACAATGGTGGAACACCCTCTTGAAATGCTCTCAAAACCATGAGGAGGAAGATGACAATGGAGGAAAAATGGGTTGGGTCCCGTATTAAAATACACTGCCCTGCTGCTTGTACTATGAGATCGCAGTTGGGCCAGTGCGTTTGCACAGGGCAATTGCCCAGGTCCCTCAAGAAGCACAGTGCGATCGCAGCTGAAGGCTAGCGATCTCAGAGAGCAGCAGGCAGGGGGGTAGGCAGCTTGTGCGATCGCGGG
>MDKH01081717.1:0-48713 GCA_005239495.1 Nicotiana undulata
TTATTCACATTTACTATTCCCCATTATTTGTTCTTCATTTATAGCTTATCATTGATCATAAATTGCGTGTCCCAAGGCACACAAATGTGTTATAGCTCCATCGAATCTTCCGACCCATGCCCGAATCTCGATCCCATAGACCCTCGAGGTCTACATCGAGCCTTCGACCTAAGGCGCTCCAGTTTGCTTTTCTCTAGCCTTCTAACTGCTTTCGTTACATTCTGTCTTGTTGCACTTAGCTATAACAACTCAACAACTGGTATTAAGATAAATTACGTATTTTTAGAACCACTTAACTAAATATAATTGTAATTACCATTTCACGGTAAACAGTTTGGCGCTCACCGTGGGGCTAAAAATAATAGCGATTGTTTTAGTGCTAGTTTGTCAAAAAAACGCAAGTTATCTTTCACACTTTTTCTTGTCCGGAGAATCTTTGGTTTCAGGGCCGAATGTCTTACTCGATGAACGCACGCGGAAACAACAACGTCGAAGACCCTCGAGAAAATGGCGCAACTGTTCCGGGCGCTGGAGCACCGCCGCAAAACCCTGAGGGTGTCCCGAACCCAAACCCGGTGGATGTGGGTTCGCGCAATGCCCAACGCGTCGACATTAGTTCCTGAACCAATGGTGACACGCACCCTAAGGGAGAACAGGAGGTTCTGAACACCCCGATTCAGAAAGAGAGGCAGGTAAGCCTCCATGATATTTTTGAAATGTTGCAGGCACAATAGCTGGCGATCGCTCAGCTAGAAAGCAAGCAAAAAACTCCTAGCACTTTAGCTCCACGGGTGGTTCTTCGGGTCGAGCAGGTTCCGTAGAGATCAAGCAACGAGGGGTCAGCTACCGATCCATCCATCATAAAATTACTCGAGGACCTCACCAAGAGAATCGAGTCGGGGGAAAATAGGATAGAAGCAAACGACAAGAAAGTAGAGACCTATAACACGAGGGTCGACCAAATTCTGAGTGCACCCCCGATTTTAAAGGGTGTGGATTCAAAGAAGTTCGTACAAAGACCTTTTCCTTCGAGCACGGCCCTAAAGCCCATCCCGAAAAATTCCAGAATGCCCGACCTGGCGAAATACAACGGGACTTCGGATCCCAACGAACACCTCACCACCTACACTTGTGCCGTGAAGGGGAATGACTTAAAAGAGCACGAGATCGAGTCCGTCCTATTAAAAACGTTTGGAGAAACACTATCGAAGGGAGCCATGATGTGGTACCACAATGTTGCCCCCAATTCGATATATCCGTTTGCCGTGCTGGTCGATTCTTTCATAAAGGCACACGTCGGGGCCATCAAACTTGCAACTAGGAAGTCAGACGTCTTCAAAATAAAGCTAAGGGAAAGCGAGATTCTACGAGAGTTCATATCTCGCTTCCAAATGAAACGGATGGAGTTACCGCCGGAATCCGATGATTGGGCAGTACATGCTTTCACTCAAGGACTGAACGAACGAAGCTCAATTGCTTCGAAGCAGCTAAAACAAAACTTGGTTGAATACCCTGCCGTCACTTGGCAAGATGTACACAACCGATACCAGTCAAAGATAAGGGTAGAAGACGACCAATTGGGAGCCCCCTTGGGCTCAATATACTCCAACCGACTCCCGGCAAAAGAGCCTAGGCCGGGCAAAGAAAGGTACCGACCGTATGTTGAGGATCGCAGAAACGTTCCTAGACAGAATATACCACGCAACGACCTAAGGACAGATCGAGGCCGTAACCCTCTGGGACTCATAAGTCAAGTCGATTTCAACCGCCTTGCAGGACCAGCGGAGGTACCCCGACTATCAGAATACCACTTCAACGTTGATGTCTCGGACATCATGTCTGCCGTGAGCAAAATTAAGGAAACCAGATGGCCCAAACCCATATTATAGGATCCATCACAAAGAAATCATATCCTGATGTGCGAGTTCCATGGCAGGCATGGTCACAAGACTGAAGACTACAGGCAACTCCGGGAGGAAGTAGCCTGACTGCTTAGCAAAGGGCACCTCAGAGAATTCCTCGATGAACGGGCCAAAAACCAACCCCGAAAGAGAGAGAAAGATGAATAGAAGGAACGAAGATGGAGGGCCGCAACATGTTATCCACACGATCATGTGAGGAACCACCACCCTCAAATACAACTTCAAAGATATCTGGACCTCACCGTCGTTCAATGACGGCCCTCTGGTAACATCTCTTTCTTTCCTTTTATGAATACATTACAGATTGATCCTATGCTGTGGAATCAGGCAACTCGACCGATGTTGTCCGGTCAAGAATAGTAAGGCAGCTCAGGCTATTTGACGAGATCAAACCCACCTCCCGAGTCTTCCGCGAGTTTGGAAAAGCCAATAGAGCCGCAAAAAGGGAATCACCTTACCAACCGGCGTAACCGACACAACTGAGGTTATCAAATCCACGGAGATACGGGAAGCGTTGCCTTAACAGGTAAACAACACGATAAAAGTGCACCACATCACCTGTCATGTTTGAATTCATAAATAAGGGACCATACTGCACCTCTAAAGTAGACATAAGATTATAACACGCCGCCAGGGCTGCTAGATATCATTATCACTAAGGTACGGTAACCCCCTCGTTCTTTGTATTTATTAATAACTCATACACAAGTATTAAAGAAAGGGAGTCGGAACATTGCCCGGTTTGGCGGTCTCAGGTTTAGAGCATGTGTTGCACTCTTTTCCTTCGCTCGGATTTTGTCCCAAAAAGTGTTTTGCCAGCAAGGATTTTTACGAGGCAACGCTGATATGCTACCCAAGGAAGGCTCGGTCAAGCATTCAATGTTTTCCTCCGATCAACCAAGATACCGGAAGTCGGCGTCCCGAAAGACCATCCCTCGCGAAGAACAACACAACCCGAAAGGGATCACGGTAAGAAAGTAATTTGTCGGGCTAAACGATTGAACAAATTGTGTCCACACAGGAGGGTCGAATTATCATCAACGGAAACATGTATACCTGTATCAAATCACCAAAAGAATATTTTATTATAAAAACAAATTGTAAGTTTGGGAAACGGCTATGACTAACATTTGACTTGTCAAGACCCGGGGACGTAAGATCCCAAGTGGGTAGCCTCGGATATGTTCGAGGCTGTAAGTCCTACGGGCATGAACGAGATCGCAAATCCCCAAGTGGGTGTATTTATATAACTAGACACGGTCCCGAATTCAAAGCCAAGGCTATATATTCGAACTTATAAGAACCCTAAAAAGTCATACCCTCGAATATAGATGCCAAGGATACGATACTCGGGACTAAGGGCTTCGGTCAGGAAAAACGATCTCGGTCGATGGGCTCCTGCCCAACAAAAACATCAAGCGATTCAGGGCCGCCCCACTATCGCCTTAAAATCAAATCCTTCGAAATAGTTTTCGGAAAGAACCGGTTAAAATCATGCTACCTTTGGTGTAAGCAAGAGTTTCGAACATTTTCATGTCGGCTCGCATAAAAGAGTTTCGAACATTTTCATATCGGTTCATAAAGAAGTGTTTTGTCCGTTCATCAAGGTTCTTTTGGTACGTCGAAGAGTTAGATGAACACGAAAGACTCTATATAAATTCCTAAGCAATACAAAATATGACAAAACTAAAGTCACGTAAGAGCCTTTAAAGACGACGTAAAAGGCCCCCAGGCTAACCCAAAACTCAAAAGGATCGATAAACCTGAGCCGGAAATCGGCCCGAGGAAAGAGCCCAAAATAGTTATCTAAAGATGTCCAAGGGCAAGCATATTGAAGCTTACGACCCATTTCTGAAAGATTCCGAGCTAATTAAAGGTTTTACTGACAAGATGAACCATAGCCGACATGCTAGCTCTGAACAATTAAAATCGCGGACGAAGCAGAGAATTTCCCATGCTAGCAAATACACATTCACGGGTGCTTTTACAAAGAGCCCAATCAACAGGAAAAAAGAAACCTAATCTACCTCCCCTCGGGGACTGTATCACTATCAGCATCTTCCCCATTAAATACAAGATGTCTAGCGTCGTTCTTTGCCACTATGGTTTGCCTGATCTCCTCCTAAAGATCGAATCTTCTATCATGGATTTCTTCAAGGGTTTCCCTTCGGGATCTATGGTGGGCATAAACTCTTCTTTGGCGTTCGCGATCAGATATCTCTCTTAGTTCAGCCCGAATATCAGCAGGTTCTTTCAAATAAACAGCCATCTTTTGGTCGGCCTTTACGCAGGCCCCTCGAGCTTCGACCTGAGCATCGACCACCTCGGCCTTCATCCGCAAAATCTTGGTTTCGAGCTCTCCTATTTTGCTCGCCTGAACCAAATAGTCTTCTCGAGCATTCCGTAGTTGTGCTTCAAGGGAAAAAACTCCTGCCGAGGCATTCCTCTCGGTCGCAAGCTGGGTTCCTTTCGAGCCTTGAGCTCATCACACTCTCTCTCGGCCCGACCGAATCTGCCCCAATGATATTCCAGGTCCCGCATCTTCCTCTGAAACTGCATCGATGGGGCATTAACCCCTAAAAGAAAAAAAAGAAAAATACTAGCGTCATTACTGCGAAAATCACCTGTTCCTCAAGGCGACCTTCATAATCGCGGCTCCGGCTCACCTCATAATTAAGATATGACAATTCTCTTGCCTAGTTATCACTTAGGAGCTGGAGGAGTTGTCCTTGTCCGACGCTTTCCTCAGTTCGTACCTAAACCTATCAAACACCTGCGAAGATAGATGACATCCGATTAAGGAATAGGGATGTGGAGTCAAAAGGTTGGGAAATCATCGAAACTCACCAACTCGCAAAGCTGCTGCGCCTCCCCGAATGCCGACTGAACGCTTTTCGACCTAGGCTCTTCGGTCCCTATCAACCCACTCCTAGGAAAGACACCGCCTTCAAGAGGGCCACTCCCATCATATGATTCTTGGTCCCAGACATCCTGCAATGCATCCCCCCTGGGGGAGGAAACCTGCAAACTCATATTATTCCTCCTCGAAGTGCCTTCGACGGGGGAGGAAAACCGAGGCAGGGGAGGGATTGCCTCCCCAAGGGATAGGGACTTTGAACCTATGAAGCGTGACATCATCGCCCCTATGACACTGGGAGAACCTTGCCTCAAAAAGAGGTCCCCCGCGTGTAAGGAAATGACTCCGGTCCGCTCCATCCCTTATTTTGGAGGTCTCCCATCCACCATCCATCAGGTATCACCACTTGCTCGCATCGCAAACAGAGTAAGCCGCCAATTCCCGAATCCAATCTGACAAGTCGGGGATCTCGAATGGAATCCACGGGGTTGCTGCCAGAGGAAACAAGAAGCGTCATCACAACGCATGTCTTTCGCTGCATATAAAATAAAGACACTAGTGTACCACTTACGTGCGAAGTTCCATTCCTCAGGAAAAGGCATAAACTCCTGTGGAATAATATCAACAGTCTGGACCCGGACAAACGGATCCATCCACCCACGATCCCTCTCCTCTTCGTCGCTCGCAACAAGAGGCCTACCGGATCGACATCGGAGAGTGATCAAGCCGTGACAATGCGAGGGTCGGTATAATCTTATAAGATGACTAAAGGTAAATACGAGCCCCGCTTTCTTAGCAAAAAATATCATCATCAACGTTATCCTCCAAGAATACGGATGAACTTGTGTTAAAGTAACCTGGTACTTCTTGCAAAGATTGAGAAGGACCCTGTCCAAGGGTCCAAATGTAAAAGGGTGCGTGCATACATTCAGAAATCCCCTCACCTGAGTCGTAATGCTCTCTCCAGGGAGAGGAATCTGTAGAACTACGTTCTCACCCCATCCACAACCTCTCTTCACAACTTCGAGTTCCGGTGCTGGCCCCAACACGTCATCGATCGAACAAGAGGTAGAAGCAGAACCTCCCTCCTGATGATGGGTAGGATTTGGCATGGTAGACATAGGTGCTCCGGTTCGGGGAAGGACGGTAAGGCAAAGGCCCTAAGATCAAACAAAGAAAGGGTAGGTAAAGGGAAGAAAGTATCCAGTGAAGTAATAATATCTCAAAACCAAAGGCCTGCCAGACAGGGAAACATGATGCATTTAAAGAAAGGAATAACGGCCAGTCAACCTATCTTAAAGTGTCGGACAATGTCGTTTCCAAGGAAAATGAACCAGGAGGACTATTCCTCGGACCATGCCACACGGGAAACTTTGCCCAATGGCTCGAGGCCCTCGGACTGGCCCAAGCTGCCAATAGTTTTCTGTCGCTCTACGAATAGGTTCCAAACAAGCCCAATTATCGAAAAAGAAGGAGAAACCCCCTGTTGCATTCACCAAAATATTTTTACAGAGGGCACGCCCCCACGAAGCTCCCTACAGGAGCCAATGTACAAAAAGGAAAGTAAAACCAAAAGGGTGATAACATAGGCCTACTCTTTGCCTTCACCACCTGACGAACCGCTGCCAGAAGCGCAATCCGAGCCCTCGTCAGAAGAAGTAGAGAACATTGATTCCTCCTCGCTTTTTCTGGCCCTCTCTATCTCGTTAGCCAGATCAGCTCTCCCGAGACTTGATTCCTCAAGGGCTTGTCTCTTGGCTTGCAAGCGGGCTTGAGTAACCGCTGGATCCCATTTTAGCTCCGCCTTTTCAGATATTTTCCTAGCTCGGTCATTTGGCGGCGAATCGCATCCCTCTTATACGAGGTAAGATGACCGTCAGCTTCATCCTTAGCCGCAGTTAGCAACGCAATTTTCCTTGGGCATCCCGGAGAAGCCCGTGGGTCGAGGATAACGTCCTTGAAGAAGATCTCTTTGCGAGGTCATAACTTCGTTTTGCCCCCTTGAGCCTGATAAGCTCCGTGCTTTTGGCCAGTACCTCCTCCTGGAGATAGCTCATCTGAGCACTCCCCTATTCGATCTGTGGGACAAGGCGTATTAGAAGAGGTCCCGACTCATGGGATATAGGAAATAAAACTCATACACAATGATTACCTGCTCAACGAGACTATTCTGTTCACGACGCGCCTCCTCCAAACTGGATCGAAGCCCGTTCAACTCCTTGTCCTAATGAGAAGAGGATATCTCTGACGTATCTAGCTCTGACTTGACCTTCCCAAGCTCCTCCTCATGCTTTGTGAGCTCGGTGTGAATGTTAGAGAAGGCATGATCATACAACTTCTGGACCCGCAGTATGAAGGAAAAGGTTTAAGGAGTGAGGGAAGAAAATTGAAAGGAAGGACGGAGAGTACCTGATTTTGAAGCTTCTTCGCCTCTTCTAGGGAGACCGGGGCGTCGAGGTCACCATCATCCTTGAGATCGGCAAATAATTCTGTGAACGAGTCAAACTCACCCTGGGAGCACCCACATCGGCGACACCCCTATTCGAAGCATCACCTATCTCACCAGGAGAAAACGAGGGACCCAAACCGAGTTTATCAACCATCTCGGTTGACATGATCATTTTATCACGAGTCGCTTCGGGTTCGAGTCCCCTGGAATCGGCAACAAGAAACCCGCCGGTGTGGGCCACATCACGATATGACCTACGCTCGGGGACTCCGTCTCCGCCTATTCTTTGCCTTAATCAGGCTGGTTCACTTTAATTATTTCCAGCTCGGGGTACCCCTGATCAGTAACTTCCTGAACACCGGTACTTTGCTCCGCCCCTTGTGGCACATGGAGTTCTTCACCACCATCATCATCTGCAACACGCAGACTCGCTATAGCAGCCCGAGTTAGGACCATAGCATCAGTTTTGGGCTTACGGACCCTGATTCTCTTTTGTTTCGGAGACTCACCCGAAGTCCCCTCTTTCCTCTTCTTGCCCTTCTCGGGCCTAGAGGCACTCGCCTCTCCGGGTGGAGGCGGCCTCATAGACCAGTTGTCTCCAAGGCTTATGTTGAAAGAGCATGTTAATCCCGCTCTTATGGAAAAATGGTTGCGTTAAAATACACAAAGGACTTACCATGTTTTTTTTGTTTGCCAGCGCGTTCTGGCCAAATCCCTCCATGAGCGCGTAACATATGGAAAATCAGAGTCTAAGTGCCTGATCCATCCTGAGATATCTAGGACCGCGTCGGGAAACCAGATGGGGGCTGTGTTATCAAGAAAGGGTCGATTCAGAAAAAGGAGAAGAGATAAGAACGAAACATGTCTCAAGAAATGACGGTACTTATGATTCATGTTCCATTCCTCTAGGAATGGAATTCGGTCTGCTGGAATAATGTCTGAGTTCCTCACTTTGATAAACCGGCTCATCCAGCCTCAATCCTTGTCCTCATCGATGCTCGCAAAAAATGGCTTCGCAGAGCATTGGTGAAGCTTGATTAAACCTTCTCAAAAGAGTATAGGGATGTATAACCGTATCAAGTGATCGAGGGTAAAAGTCATTCCCTCGATCTGGTTAGAGAAGTGCCGAAGCATATATACGATCCTCCAGAAAGAGGGGTATATCTGACCGAGTGTTACCCGGTATTGGCAACAGAAATCCAGTATTATCGGATCGATCGACAGTGGGGAGGATGAATCTACGGTACCTAGTGTGAAGGGGTACGTGTAGATGCTAAGGAGGCCAGATCTATAAGTAGTTATGTCTTCTTCAGGCCTGGGAATCTCGACAAACGTTGTCTTCTCCCAGCCATAATTGATTTTTACCCTCTCGATTTTGGGAATTATACTAATATATCTGGATACAGGCTCACATCGATTGGGTTTGTTGGGGGGTTATCAATGGTGAGGTCGGAGATCGTCTCAAAATCACCAGGAATGCACTGCTCTATCTTCGGTGGTTTCTCCGTCTTATCTTTTGCGTACGTGCGGGGGAAGATCCTCTCTTGGAGGAATTATCTTGGAAGTCTTAGCCATGATTCAATCAAGTTCTACAAGAGAGGGGAATAGGAGATACATTTGAGGAGAGGGATGAACACAAAGGGAGCCTCAAAAGCTTGAAAATGGAAGTGGAAATTCGGATAGCACGCAGATGCGATGTTTATAGCAACAACATAGGTGACGTTTGAGAAACACGAAAGATTGAATCATTAGCGGGTGATGGGTCTTCTCGTGGATCCCGTTGACAGCGACCTCGCGCATTCTTTTGAAGGAGTACATTAAATGCTCTGGTAAGCCGTCCCCACAATGGAAATATCGAAGGAATGAACAGTCAAGAACGTTTCTTATCGTTCTACTCTAAGAAACGCGGGGACTATCTGTATACGGCTAAATTTGATTTAATTTGTATTGCAGCATCAGACAGTTGTGTTAAACGGAACCCAAGGTACGACCCGTGATCTGACCTCAGGTCTTCATCATGCCGACCTCGAGAGAGAACAGACTCATAATCGGTGTTGGAAAGCGGCGCGAGGACCAAGGCAAATGGCTCTGGAATACAAGTACATATCCGTACTCAAACATTAAATGGCAGTACCGCTCACAAATCTCTGTAATAAATGCATGTGTATTATGTAGGAACTCCTTTTCTTATAAAAAGGGGGCGTTTGTCATTTTATTGGAGCACAATATTGAATAGAAGGCAGAAGAACATTCACTACTTTTATTATCAAAACATTCTCTGTCTCTATTTACTAGTTCATTTATTCACATTTACTATTCCCCATTACTCTTTCTTCATTTATATTTTATCATTGATCATAAATAGCATGTCCTAAGGCACACAAATGTGTTATAGCTCCATCGAATCTTCCGACCCATGCCCGAATCTCGATCCCATAGACCCTCGAGTTCTACATCGAGCCTTCGACCTTAGGCCCTCCGGTTTGCTTTTCTCTATCCTTCTAACTGCTTTCGTTACATTCTGTCTTATTGCACTTAGCTATAACAACTCAACAGCTGGTATTAATATAAATCACGTATTTTTAGAACCACTTAACTAAATATAATTGTAATTACCATTTTCACGATAAACAAAAGATTAATGTAAAACGTAAATAAAAAGGGAGGCGGTTATACCTCAGCAGTGATGGCGTTCGAGCCTCGGTATGCTTTAGCTACTTTTTCCGAGGACGCGGTACGGTCCTCTACACATTCATTTGGGTGCAGCCAGGAATGTAGCTTATGATTTCTACTTGGCTGTTCACTTATCCTTCGACTCGTTCGATATAGAAAGTGTCGATGCCGGTGCCACATCGTGCACCGCGAACATCTCTCTTGCCGCATGGTGTTCCCCGTATACAGATTTTATTCCGTCCTTCGTTGGAAACTTTATCATTTGATGAAGGGTTGATGGTATTGCCCTCATGCAGTGTATCCATGGCCTTCAGAGGAAGGCGTTGTATCTCATGTCCCCTTCAATGACATGAAACTTGGTACCTCGGGTTGTTCCGACTATGCTGACTGAGAGGATGATCTCCCCTTTCGTTGTCTCGCTCGCCATGTTCAATCTGTTGAGGACTCAAGAGGCGGGCACGATCTGGTTGAGTAGTCCGAGCTTCTCCACCACCCTCGACCTGAATATGTTGGCCGAGCTACCTGGATCAACGAGCACACATTTAATTTGAAATGTATTCACAAGAAAAGAAATTACCAATGCATCGTTATGAGGCTGAGACAGGGTCTCGGTGTCCTCTTCACTGAATGTGAGAGTGTCCTAGGGTATGTAACCTCGAGTTCGCTTTTCCCTGGTGATGGATATTTTTGTTCATTTGACAATGGGTTCTTGTGGGACGTCGATTCCTCCCATGATCATGTGGATGACATATTGTGGCTCTTCCGTTTCACTTTTCTTGTTCACCTCTCTTTCCCGAAATTGATTTTTAGCTCGGTCGCTGAGGAACTCCGGGAGGTGACCTTTGTTTATTAGTCAAGCTACTTCTTCTCGGAGCTTTCTGCAATTTTCGGTTTTGTGACCGCGTGTGCCGTGAAATTCACACACCAGGTTAGGACTCCTTTGCGACAGATCTGATAGTATGGGATTTGGCCACCTGGCCTCTTTGATTTTACCTATGGCTGATACGATGTCCTGAAACATCAATGTTGAAGGTGACTCAGATAATCGGGGTGCCTCCACCGGTCCTTTGTGTCTGTCAAAACCGGCTCTCCTTACGAGTCCTCGAGGATTCTGACCTCGATCTGTCCTTTGGTCGTTTCGAGGTGTGTTGCGCCTTGGGGCTTTTCTTCGATCTTCAGTGTATGGTTGGTACCTTTCCTTTCTTGGCCTTGTTTCCTTTGCCAAGAGCCAACTAGGATATACTGAGCCCGAGGGGGCTCCCAGTTGGTCCTCCTCGACCCTGATCTTTGACTGATACCGATTGTGGACATTTGCCCAAGTGACGGCGGGAAATTCCACTAAGTTTTGCTTCAGTTGCTTTGAAGCTATTGAACTTCGTTCATTCAAGCCTTGGGTGAAGGCCTGCACTGCCCAGTCATCAGAGACCGGTGGTAATTCCATTCGCTCCATTTGAAAGCGAGATACAAATTCCCTTAGCATCTCATTTTCTCGTTGCTTGATTTTGAAGACGTCTGACTTCCTGGTGGCAACCTTGATGGCACCGACATGTGCCTTTATAAAAGCGTCTGCCAAAATGGCAAACGAGTCTATTGAATTCGAGGATAGGTTGTGATACCACATCATGGCCCCCTTTGATAATGTCTCTCCGAATTTTTTCAACAGGACGAATTCAATCTCGTCCTCCTTCAGGTCATTTCCTTTTACGGCACAAGTGTAAGCAGTGATGTTCTCGTTGGGGTCCGAGGTCCCGTTATACTTTGGGAGATCTGGGATTTTTAACTTCTTTGGGATGGGCACTCGGGATCTGATCGAACCTCGAATTGTAGGTCTCCACATTTTTGTCGTTAGATTCTATCTTCATTTATCCTGAGTCAATCCTCTCTGTGAGGTCCTCGAGCATCTTCGTAATAGCAGGGTCGGCTGCTGACCCGTTGTTGCTAGACCTCTCTGGTACCTGTTCGACTCGAGGAGCCGTCTCCGGTGCTGCTGTACTTGGAGTTTTTGATGGCTTTGTAGCTGAGCAATCGCCAACTGTTGTGCCTGCAACTTTTCAAAAATGACATGAAGGCTAACCTCTTTTTCCTCCTGAGCTGGAGTTTTCTGGGCTTCCTGTTGGTTTTCTCGGCCTGTACCCCCATTAGTGTGGGAGTTTATATCGACGTGTTGGGTGTTGCGTGAGCCCACGTCCACGGGAATTGGCTCTGGTGCGTCCTCAGGGTTTCCTAGTGGTACACCGGCGACTGAAACGGCTACACCATTCTCGCCATGGTCCTCAGAGCCGTTGTTTTCATGTGCATTCACTGAGTTAGATATTTTGACCTGAAATCAAAGATCCTTGGACAAGAAAAAGTGTGAAGAATAACTTGTGTTTTTCAGTAAGCCAGCACTAAAACAACCACTATTAGTTTTAGCTCCACGGTGGGCGCCGAACTGTTTACCTTGAAAATGGTAATTACAATTGAATTTTATTTGTGGTTCTAAAAATACGTTATTTATTTTAATATTAGTCGTTAGGCAATAGATGCTAAGTGTGAGTAAGGAAAATGACATAGAGCTTAAGGGAAGTGGGCTAAGCAAACCGAGCAGTGGCGAGACCGGGGTCTCGAGCTATTCAAGGATGGGCCTCGAGGTCGAAACAGTACGCCTAGTTGGGTACGATCAATGAAGGACTAACAATCTCAAAGGTCCTCGAAGATGGCTCTTTATGATCAATGATGAGGAATAAATGAAGAACAATCAATGAAACACAATAAATGTAAGCAATAAATCAAAGGAATCGACAATGGAGAATGTTAAGGTTAGAGAGCAGAGAATGTTCTTGTTCTTTGTATTGAATATCATGTGCAAGAACTGATAAGGGTCCCCTTTATATAGGAGGGGGAATCCCAACATAGTACATATGCATTTATTACAAAGATACGCAGCTGGTATAGCTATTTAACGTCACGGTACAGACTTGTACTATTCTTGCAGACCTAGTCAGCGCTACCCACGTTCCTTTTGGGAATTTCCCGCTCGCCCATGACAGTCACCGAATTACACCGTCCTGAGGTCGATCGTGGGGAATCCTCGATGTGCTCCCTCGGGGTTGAACCTCGAGCTGTGACTCGACCATTCTGAAGGTGGGCTACGAAATACCATAATAATCGTAAAATCGGACTCTCCGATTTTAGCCGTGTACAAAACCTTCGGAAACTATTTTAACTTTCTTCATGGAATTGATGCTTTAAAAAACCTGCTTGTGGATCTGATTCAAGGAAATTAGTAGTTCCTTCTATGATTTGTCTCTCCAAAATCGTAACTTTATTAGTTGATTCTATCCATATAAAATGCGTTGAGCCTATATATGACTTGGTATAAATTTGATTATGAGCTATTATTGAAGCATTGTGTACTCGCACTGCAATTTGAAGTACGAAAAAATTCACGCTAATATACTATTTTGATGAAGCTAAAAAATTGCTACTATGTTACATCAAATAAGAGCTAATAGTCAAAATGTTTTCGATAGTACTAGCATGGGAAAAAAGTTCCTAGACTTCCATTAGATAGCATAGGCAAAGAACATATGTGATTTATAGATAGGATATTTAAAATATTTGAGGGAATTAACAATACTAATGATGAAAAATGGTCATTAAAATCCTTAGTCCAGTGCTTAGGAAAAAAGTTGGTCTTATCTCGGGGATTTAAGATAATATTTTTTTATATTTGCATTGATAAAACATCAAAAGCAGCTTGATATATGGGAAAGAAAGACTTGCTTCAGTTTTGAATGACAATGTGGTTTATGATTGATACTGAAAGATAATGAAATAAATGGAGCTTCTGCGTTATTTTCATTTTTGTGCACTTTATCTGCGAAAGGGGAGCCGCAGGTATGAGGGCGGAGGTGCACATGGAAGTTCGCAGGTGTGGACACTTTTTAATGGTATGCAGGTGCGTAGAGAAGGTTGCATCTGCGAGCCCGCAGGTGCGAGACCTGGGGCGCAAATGCGGAAAGGTGGTCAATTTTCGCAGAAGCGGAGTGTGACCCGCAGGTGCGACGTTTGTTCGCTGATGCGGAACCATGGATTCTAGGTGAGTTCCGCACCTGCGAAGGAATTTCCACATGTGCGGTGTCGCAGAAGCGTGAAATGGTCCACAGGTGCATAAGGCTTGGGCAGAAAGTATAAAAAGGGGACTTTGCAAATTTTGATTCATTTCCACCATTTTCAATCGGACTTTGGAGCTTTTTGGGGTGATTTTGATGGGGATTCAAGGGTTTATCAGTGAGGTAAGTTGCTTGAGCTCCAATACTCCTATCTATGGTGTTTTCCCATTGTTTTATCATCTAATTAATGGGATTTAGGAGTGAAAATGAGGAGTTAGGGCTTGAGATTTTGGAGAGTTTAATTTGAGGACTTGAGGGACCAAATGATGTCGGATTTTTATAAATTTTGTATGGTTAGAATCGTGAGAGAATGGGCCTTCTAGTTTTGTAACTTTTTTCGGATTTCGAGATGAGGGTCCGGGGGTCGGGTTTGAACCAATTTCAGATTCTTCATCTAATTTGATAGTTTTTCTTGTGGAATTCATTCTTTTAGCGTATATCGATGGTGTTGTGCTGGTTTGGAATAGATTCAGAGCATTTGGAGGCCGAATCGAGGATCAAGAGCATCGCAGAGTAGAGATTTTCTCGGTTTGAGGTAAGTAACTGATGTAACTCTAGTCCTTAGGGTATGAAACCCCAGATTTTTATGTCATGTGATTATTTGGAGGTGACACACATGCTAGGTGACGGGCGTGTGGGCATGCACCGTTGGGGATTGTGACTTGGTCCGTCCCGTATCAACTATAAAGTTGAATATCTTGTTGAAACTATTTGTTCCTTATGTGTTTTTGAAAGAATTACTATAAATCATGCTAGATACCATGTATAGGACTTATGCCAATATTGTTTGGACCCTTAAAGGTCTTTTCTTACTGTCCCCTCACTGTTTTGATTGAAAATCAGTACTCAGTCACGTTTATGCATATTTACTTTAGAGTTCAGTCTTTGTTACTCTATTGTGATGCATCATATAAATGTTCCTTGGGCTGATTACTTTGATTTCTAGGAGCTCGAGAGACTGGAGAGGTTTATGACCGAGTGAGGCCGAGGGCCTGATTTGTGAGGACATTTATGGGATCAGGCTGCATGCCGCAATATATTTTATTGATTTGGCCATGATGGTCATTGATATAGCTCTTGGGCTGAAGGAGCCCCTCCGGAGTCTGTAAACACTCCTAGTAAGCGCATGTACCTACTGAGTACGAGTGCCGAGTGCCTAGTGCCGAGTGTTGAGTTATTGGGAGGCATGAGTGATTGTGAGACATGAATGATTGTGAGGTTGGAGTGATTGGGAGGACTGAGTGATGTTGTCCCAACGGGATGTATATGATTTCATAATTTGTTCTCATAGCTATATTGAGCCTCTATTTGAAAACAATTAAACCATATTTTTAAATGATTATATTGGAACTTGATTTAAACGAGTTGATTTGACTTAAACTCTAGTTTTAAAGCTTGTCGTACTTTACTAAATTTGTGATATGAACTATACTTGCATTTTTTCTCGTCACTACTTCTTAGTCTCTATTTACTGCTGTTACTTACTGAGTTCACCTACTCACGTTACTCCATGCACCTTATGTGCAGATCCAGATATTTACAGCCAGGATAGCGTGTGTGGATACATATTCAGGCGCAGATCATCGAAGATAGCAAGGTAGCTGCCTGGCGATCGCAACCCTTGCTTTTCTCCCTCCTAATATTCCCTTAGTTATATTTGGTTAATCTAGACTATGTTAGTCTTGTCGTTATCCGATGATTGTAGTAGTTTCTCATGACTAGTGACACCCCGATGTCAGGCTTTCATTTTCGCACTTTTATTTGAGTTAAACTTTTTATTAAAGGTTCTATTATGAACGATTTTGAATTTTCTTTTGAAATGAAAATATTGATGTGTTTTTGGTAATGTGTTGGCTTGCTTATTACTAAAATAGGCGCCATCACGATGGGGTTAGTTTTGGTTTCGTGATAAGTTAGTATTAGAGCCTAGGTTACATAGGTCTCACAGGTCATAAGCAGGTTTAGTAGAGTCTTGCCGATCGGTACGGAGACGTCCGTACTTATCTTGGAGAGGCTGCAGAACCCTTAGGAAAAATCTCACATTCTTGAATTCTTGTCGTGTGAATCCATTGATTCTGGTAACTAAACTTCTATTGTTTCATTCTCTCACATATGATGAGGACTCGCACTACCAGACAGGGTGACCAGCCATGAGTACAACAAGCTAGGCCCGCGAGAGGACGAGGCCACAGTCGAGGTCGTGTTAGGGTAGAGGTGTAACTCGCACAACAGCCGGGGAAATGCCTGTAGACCCTCCAGTTTCTCCAGACTAGGTCACAGTCGCAGATGCCCCAGCAGGACTAGCTTAGGCACCACTTGTGCCTATTGTGATTCCTGGCCTTCAAGAGGCCCTAACTAAGATCATGTCAGTATGTACTAGCCTTGCTCAAGCGGTCTCTATTTCTACGGCCACAACAACTTCTCAGGCTGGCGGAGGCACTTAGACTTCCACCGCCCGCATACTTGAGCAGGTTTTTCAGGGATTTCAAACACCAAGGGCACCACCAGCCTAACCGGTTACAACTACTCAGGACTATGTGGTTCCTGTTATGCCTGAGGATGAGCAATGTAGATTGGAGTGTTTTGGGAGACTCCAGCCTCTATCTTTCAATGGTGTAGAGGGTGAGGATGCACAAGGTTTATTGGATAAGTGTCAGAGGATGCTCCGGACAATAGGTATTCTGGAGACTAGTGGGGTCTCATTCACTACCTTCAAGTTCTCTAGGGCTGCATTTAGTTGGTGGAAGGCTTACGAGAGGCGTAAGCCGGTTGGCGTAGCACCCCTTACTTGGCAGTAATTCTCCGTGATCTTTCTGGAGAAGTTTGTGCCTCAATCTTGGAGAAAGGAGTTGCGCATACAGTTTGAGAAGCTCTGTCAGGGTGATATGTTTGCGACTCAGTATGAGCTACGATTCTCAGAGTTAGCCCGTCATGCTATCTGGTTGGTTCCCACAGACCGAGATAGGATCAGGAGGTTTATAGATGGCCTCACTTTTCAGCTTCGATTGGTTATGATTAGAGAGGGGGTGTCTGGTGCTACTTTTGATGAGGTTGTCGACATTTCTCGGCAGATTGACATGGTTCGTTGTCAGGAGAGGGTTGATAGGGAGGCCAAGAGGCCTCATGGACAGGGTGAATTCAGTGGTGCTTCTTCTGGGGGTAAGTTCTAGCACATCAGAGGCTGTCCATTCAGGCCTGCTCACGCTCGCCCAGTTCACCGTGGTGCACCATCGGGCCATGGTTCCCACAGTTCTCATTAGGGCCACTTATCACTCAGTGCCCTCCCAGCCCAGAGTTTGTCTCGTGCTCTATCAGTTTAGGGCTTCTCCATGCCAGGTTATTCTACCAGTTATCCCAGTGCTAGGGGTTCCCTTCAGTCCCCCTCCCCCTCACGAGGGAGTTGTTTTGAGTGCGGGGAGTTTTGGTATATGTGGATGCAATGTCCTCGTCGTCGTGGGGACCCATCTCAGCAGAGGAGTCAGCCTTCCACTTCAGCACCAGTTACATTACCACCCTCCTAACCAGCTAGGGTGGAAGTCAGTCAGCTAGGGGTCGCACTAGAGAGGGAGACCGATCAGGTGGGGCTCAGGCCCGTTTCTATGAAATCCCTACCAGACCAGATTCCATTGCTTCAAATGGCGTGATTACAGGTATTGTTTTAGTTTGCCACCGAGATGCCTTGATATTATTTGACCTTGGTTCCACGTATTTATATGTTTCCTCATACTTTGCTCAATTTTTGGATAGGCCCCGTGAGTCTTTAGTTTCATCTGTTCATGTAACTACTCATGTAGACGATACTATTATTATGGACCGCGTATATCGGTCATGTGTGGTGACTATTGGAGGTTTGGATACCTGAGTAGACCTTTTGCTGCTCAGCATGGTTGACTTTGATGTGATATTGGGTATGGATTTGTTATCTCCATGCCATGTTATTCTACATTGTCACGCTAAGATCATGATGTTGGCGATGCCGGGATTTTCGAGGGTTGAGTGGAGCGGTTTTATAGATTATGTACCAAGTAGGGTGATTTTATATTTAAATGCTCAGCGTATGGTTGAGAAGCGTTGCCTATCTTATTTGGCTTTTGTGATAGATGTTAGTACATAAAATCCTACCATTGCCGGGCATCTTGCCTGATAGGGATATTGACTTTGGTATTGATTTAGTGCCGGGCACTCAGACCATTTCTATTCCAAAATATCGTATGGCACCGACGGAGTTGAAAGAGTTGAAAGAATAGCTTCAGGAACTCCTTGATAAGGGTTTTATTCGGATTAGTGTGTCCCCTTGGGGTGCACCGGTTCTATTTGGGAAGAAGAAGGATGGTTCCATGAGAATATCATTTGCCTCGTATTGATGATTTTTTTTACCAGCTTCAGGGAGCGAGGGTGTTTTCCAAGAGTGATTTGAGGTCTGGTTATCACCATATGAAGATTTAGGATTCAGAATATTCTTAAGACAACTTTCAGGACCCGTTATGGCCATTATGAATTCTTGGTGATGTCTTTTGGGCTGACCAATGCCCTAGTCGCGTTCACGCATTTGATGAACAATGTATTCCAGCCGTATTTGGACTCATTCATTATTGTATTCATTGATGATATCCTAGTGTACTCACGTAGCCAGGAGGAGCATGCTCAACATTTGAGGATTGTATTACAGATATTGAGGGAGGAGAAGCTTTATGCAAGGTTCTCCAAGTGTGAGTTTTGGCTCGGTTTAGTGGCATTCTTGGGACACGTGGTGTCTAGTTAGGGTATTCAGGTGGATCTGAAGAAGATAGAGGCGGTGCAGAGTTGGCCTAGACTGTCATCAACCATGGAGATTAGGACCTTTCTTGCTTTGACGGGATATTACCGTCGTTTTCATCTATTGCATCGCCCTTGACCAAATAAACCCAAAAGGGTGATCCATTTAGGTGGTTGGATGGCTGTTAGGAGAGCTTTCAGAAGCTCAAGACTGCCTTGACCAAAGCTCTAGTGTTAGTTCTGCCATCAGCTTTAGGTTCTTACACCGTGTATTGTGATGCCTCGAGGATAAGCATTGGATGTGTTCTGATGCAGGAGGGTAGGGTGATTGATGATGCCTCATGCCAGTTGAATACCCGTGAGAAGAACTATCTTGTCCATGATCTTGAGTTAGAAACCAATGTTCACGCCTTGAAAATTTGCCGTCATTATTTGTACGGAGTTCATTGTGAGATCTATACTGATCACCAGAGTCTGCAGCATCTGTTTAAGTAGAAGGATCTTAATTTGCGTCAGTGGAGATGGTTGGAGCTTCTTAAGGACTATTATATCACTATTTTATACCATTCAGGGAAGGCCAATGTGGTGACCGATGCTTTGAGTCGCCGGGCGGAGAGTTTGGGGAGTTTATCATCTCTTTCGACAGTAGAGAGACCCTCATTGGATGTTTAGGCCTTAGCGGGCCAGCTTGTGAGATTGGATATTTTGGAGCCGAGTCGGGTATTGACCTGCGTGGTCTCCATGTCTTCTCTTTATGACCGTATCAGGGAGCGTCGATATGATAACCCCCACTTGCTCGTTCTTCAGGACAAGGTCCAGTGAGGCGATGCTAAAGATGTGGTTATTGGTGATGATGTCGTGTTGAGGATGCAGGGCTGGATATGCGGGCCTAATGTAGATACTTCGGGAGTTGATTCTTGAAGAGGCCCACAGCTCGCGGTATTTCATCCATTCGGGTGCCGCGAAGATGTACCAGGATTTGAGAGAGTAGTATTGGTGGAGGCGGATGAAGAAGGATATAGTTTGGTTTGTAGCTCGGTGTCTCAACTGTCAGCAGGTTAAGTATGAGCATAAGAGATCGAGTGGCTTTCTTTAGAGATTAGATATCCTGGAGTGGAAGTGGGAGCGGATTACCATGGACTTCATAGTTTGGCTCCCACAGACTTCAAGGAGGTTCGATGCTATTTGCTTTATTATGGATCGGCTGACTAGTCCGCGCAATTCATTCCTGTTGGCACTACTTATACTTCAGAGAGGTTGGCTGAGATTTATATTCAATAGGTTGTTCGCTTGCATGGTGTATCGGTTTCTATCAATTCAAATATAGGCACACTGTTCACATCGCAGTTTTGGAGGGCCGTGCAACGAGAGTTAGGTACTCATGTTGAGTTGAGCACAACCTTTCACCCTCATATGGACGGATATTCCGAGCGCACTATTCAAATATTGGAGGACATATTGCGCGCTTGTGTCATTGACTTTGGGGGTTCATGGGACCAGTTTCTGCCACTCACGGAGTTTACATATAACAACAGTTATAAGTCGAGTATTCAGATGGCTCCATACGAGGCTTTATTTGGGAGGAGGTGTAGATCTTCGGTAGGATAGTTTGAGCCAGGTGAGGCTAGGCTCTTAGGTACAGACTTGGTCCAGGATGCATTAGATAAGGTGAAATTGATTCAGGAGCGCCTTTGCACAACGCAGTTTAGAAAGAAGAGCTATGCGGACAAGAAGTTCCATGATGTGTCTTTTATGGTTGGGGAGAAGGTTGTACTGAAGGTATCACCCATGAAGGGTGTTATGTGGTTTGGTAAGAGGGGAAAGTTGAGCCCCCAATTCATTGGGCCTTTTGAGGTGCTTTAGAGGATAGGAGAGGTGGCTTATAAGCTTGCCTTGCCACCCAGCTTGTCGAGTGTGCACCCAGTGTTTTATGTTTCCATGCTCCGGAAGTATATTAGAGATCCTTCCCATGTGTTGGACTTCAACACAGCTCAGCTGTAGGGTGATATGACTTATGATGTGGAGCTGGTGGCCATTTTGGATCGGTAGGTTCGAAAGTTGAGGTCAAAGGACATATCTTTAGTGAAGGTGCAGTGGAGAGGTTAGCCTGTGGAGGAGGCCGCTTGGGAGACCGAGTGGGAGATGTGGAGCAGATATCTACACCTATTTGAGACCCAAGGTATGTTTCTAGACCCGTTCGAGGATGAACGTTTGTTTAAGAGGGGGAGGATGTAATGACCCGACCAGTTGTTTCGAGTGTTATAGACATGTTTCCCCTATTTAAGATTCGTTTAATGTAATTCAGCTATATTGTGTTATACCGGGTTAGTTGGTTTGGGTCCAGAGTGGGTTCAGTGTGAATTGAGACACTTAGTCTCTTTGGGATAAACTTAAGTTGGAAAAGTCAACCGGATGTTGACTTATGTGTAAGCGGTCTCGAATTCGAATTTTGATGATTCTGTTAGCTCAGTTAGTTGATTTTGGACTTAGGAGCGCGTCCAGAATGTGATTTGGAGCTCCGTAGTAGAATTATGCTTGAATTGGTGAAAGTTAGAAATTTGGCGATTTTGGTCGGCAGTGGAAAATTAGATATCGGATTCGGAATGGAATTTATGAAGTGAGAGTAGGTTCGTATTGTCATTTGTGACGTGTGTGCAAAATTTGAGGTCATTTGGACGTGGTTTGGTAGGTTTCGACGTCGTTTGTGGAATTTGGAAGTTTAGAAGTCTTTAGGCTTGAATGCGAGGATAATTTGGTGTTTTGATGTTGTTTTTAGCGATTCGAATGTGCGACTAAGTTCATATGTTGATATATGACTTGTTGGTATGTTTGGTTGAGGACCCGAGGTCCTCGATTGAGTTTTGAGTGGTTAACGGGTCAATTATGGGTTTAGGAGATGGCTGATTCTACTGGTGTTTGTAGCTGCTGGTGTTTTCCGCACCTGTGGAACGGGAGCCGCAGGTGCGAGGCCGCAGGCGCACGTGGGAGTTTGGAGGTGCGGACAAAGTTGAGGTAGGCTGGGTCCGCAAGTACGTAGGAGAGGTTGCATCTGCGAGTTTGCAGGTGCGAGACCTAGGGCGCAGAGGCGGAAAGGCAGAGTTGGTCAACGCGCAGGTGCGAGGTTTGTCCGCAGATGCGGAACCCAAGATTCTAAGTGAGTTCCGCACCTGCGATGGAACTTCCGCAGGTGCGGTGTCGCAGAAGCGTGAAATGGTCCACATGTGCGAAAGGCCTGGGCAGAAAGTATAAAAAGGGGACTTCGCGAATTTTGGTTCATTTCTACCATTTGCTCGGTTTGAGGTAAGTAACAGTTATAAATCTAGTCCTGAGGGTTTGAAACCCCGAATTTTTATGTCATGTGATTATTTGGAGGTGACGCACTTGCTAGATGATGGGCGTGTGAGCATGCAATGTTGGGGATTGTAACTTGGTCCGTCCCGTAGCATTTGTAAAGATGAATATCTTATTGAAACTATATGTTCCTTATGTGTTTTTGAAAGAATTACTGTAAATCATGCTGGATACCATGTCTAGGACTTATGCCAATATTGTTTGGACCCTTAGAGGTCTTTTCTTACTGTCCTCTCACTGTTTTTATTTAAAATCTGTACCCAGTCACATTTATGCATATTTACTTCATAGTTCAATTTCTGTTACTCTATTTTGATGCATCATATAAATGTTGTGGAGGAATATTACTTTGATTTCTGAGAGCCCGAGAGATTGGAGAGGTTTATGACTGAGTGAGGCCGAGGGCCTGATTTGTGAGGACCTTTATGGGAGCGGGCTGTACGCCACACCATGTTTTATTGATTCTGCCATGATGGGCATTGATATAGTGCTTGGGCTGAAGAATTCCCTCCGGAGTCTGTACACATCCCTAGTAAGCGCATGTACCTACTGAGTGCGAGTACCGAGTGCTGAGTGATGAGGTATGAGTGATTGTCAGGCATGAGTGATTGTGAGGTTGGAGTGATTGAGAGGACTGAGTGATATTGGCCCGAGGGGCTGTATATGATTTCATCATTTGTGCTCATAGCTGCATTGAACCTCTGTTTGAAAACTATTGAACCATATCTTAAAATGATGTTACTTGAACTTGATTTAAACGATTTGATTTGACTTACACTCCGATTTTAAAGTTTCCCGTTCTTTGCTAAATTTGAGATATGAACTATACTTGCATTTGTACTCGTCACTACTTATCAGTCTTTATTTACTGTTGTTACTTACTGATTTGGCATACTCACATTACTCCCTGCACCTTTTGTGCAGATCCAGGCATTTCTGGCCACGGTAGCGGGTGTTGATACATATTCAGGCGCATATCATTGGAGATAGCAAGGTAGCTGCCTGGTGATCGTAGCCCCTGCTTTTCTCCCTCCTTATCTTCCCTTAGTTGTATTTGGTTATTTCTAGATTGTGTTAGTCTTGTCGTTATTCAGCGATTGTAGTAGTTGCTCATGACTAGTGACACCCGATGTCGGGCTTTCGTTTCTGCACTTCTATTTGAGTTAAACTCTTTATTGAAGGTTCTATTATGAACATTTTTGAATTTCTTTTTGAAATGAAAATATCGATGTGTTTTTGGTCATGTGTCGGCTTGCCTAGTACCACGTTAGGAGCCATCATGAAAGGGTCAGTTTTTGGTCGTGACATCGGCCACACACATCCAACTCCGGAATAGTGTCCTATTTCGCATATGAGAAGGCATATTGTTTTGGGCTCGACCCTACTTGGTATATATACATGGAAAACAGTAGAAATTTTGACATAATTTAGACCTAAGGAAGCTAAGGAGAAGAGTGAGAAGCAAGAGCACAAGGATTTCACCATTCATCCGCACTCAAGGGGTTTGAATGTTTTATGTTTTCCTTTGACTTAAACTAAATTGTGATGAATTTCTCCATATCCATAGAGTAATTCTTCCTTAGGGATTTATGGATTTGGTGTTTTGAGAATTGTTTGTGGATATTAACTCTAGTTTTTGTGTATTGAATTGGTTTGGGTATTTTTATTATTGCATACATATTCACATGTCTATGTAATCGAAAGAGGCATAACTTGTGATGTTTGCATTATCTTGTTGGTTGAATTCATTGATCCCTATTAGTAATCGCAAGAGGCTAGTTGAATTAATGCTTAGAACTAGTTAGGAGCAAAATCGAAAGAGGTTCTCCTAAAGATTAACCGACTACGAATTCTTGCATATCTTCACTAAGCTTACTTTAGTTTATATATTGAGGTTGAGACTTAATCGAGAGAGGCATTTTTCCTGAACGTTCAAACTAATTATAGAGTAAATTCGAGAGACTCACTTGAACCATAGAGTGAATTAACTAGAGTTAATTCCCAAACAAGTATCTTGCACCTATCCAATCAACCCCTATTTCCTCTTACTGATATCTTCTCGCTTATACTTGTTGATTGTCATTAGCCAATAGTTAGAATGTTAGTTAATATTAGTTTTAATTCACACAACTCCACATTTTTGATTATTTGAATAGCAATAAGACTAGAAGCTACGAAAACACTGTTTAAATCAAATCCTTGTGGATACGATATTATGAATTTCAATATTTGACTAGCGAACATATTTTAGTGTGTGTTTCACGCCCATCATTATACATACATTGAAAGGAAATAGATCCTATTATTCTTGAGTTTTGCCGGAATTACCTAGCCTTTTTAGCTCAAATGGGTTTGGCAATATGGCATATGGTAGCTTGTCTTCTGTACCTGCATTCTCGGGCACAAGAAAACCTCGATCTTGAACACTTGATCCACCTCAACGCTCCTAAGATCTTCCGAGGAGGCATGATCAAACTCAGCAAACGTGGTCACAATGCCATCATCACAAGTGTGGATGATAATAGTGACTCTGGTTGGATAGAGAGCTATTTTATTGTTTATCCCGGGGATATTATACCATCATCAATATCCCCATGATGTTTGGAACTATACTCGTAAGTTTTCTCAAATAATTCTTTCCTTCTCATTTTGAAATTGTTTTTTACTCTCCCCTTAACTCTTCTTCCTTCTATTTTAGCTACTCTCTTGGTCCCCGGTAGTAGAGAACCTAACCCAATGGGTTCATAAGATTTTGGATACTTCCATACCGGAACTCTGCATGGAACTAAATTTCAATAAAGAAAAACTGGAAGTGCAAAAATCACGGTGAGAACAACTTTATCTTTCCCTTATTGAAGACATGTGCCTTCATTCGGTAATAGATTGCTAACTTTTCTTGTTTCATGCTACAACCTCAGGACTTCCAAAGGGGTCATCTATTTGTTCAGTTGTCGAGTTTTCACTCAACCCAAAGGTGTCTCAATAAACGAATTCAAGAAGTCCTTGACCGTAAAAGGGCTCGTAATGCAGCTCTTGCTCCGGTGAAGGTGGATCATCAATTAGTCCCCGGCCTAAAGGGAAAAAGTTAAAACAAGGCATTTTTCTAAAAATGAGTCTAAAAAGAAGACCTCGGTTATAGAGGAGATTCCGAAAGGACGGGACACTATGGTCTTCGATGAAGAAGAAAATGAAGATGATGCTGAAATGGTTTCTCTTAAAAGAAGAGGAAGAAGAAGAATACCAACATTTCAACTAGAGGATGTGGAGGGGCTCTTTAGAGAGTTTGAATTCGCTAAAATGGCTTACTCTCCTTTCTGGGCTCCGGTTGTTCTCACCAGCCAGAAGGATACCACTTCAAAGGTTTCCCCTTTTTTGCTCCACCATCTACTTTTGCTCTACCACTGGTTTCCACTAACTGAGAGCAAGATGTTCGTTCGTTCCAATAACCTGTCCATGGGAACATGGAGAATGTCTTCCCGACTTCCATCCAGGATGCTAATGAAAAACGTTGTGTCACCATTACAGTTCCGAAAGAGTGCCATATTCTCTCCAAACTGGTTGGGTTAGCCAATTATTTGAAACTTCCGACTGTAGAGAAATATTGATGGAAAATGGTACCCTTTCTGCTGAGCACTTTATCAACAACAACATGCATCTTTCTGCTCAGGTTCCTTTTGCTTTTCTCTTCTCTGTTTTGTGATCTTTTTCACCATATTTTAAAATTAACCTTACAGGCTAAACTTCTATCCTCTGAGGGTTTACAAAGGATGATACTTGATAAGGAAGACCTTCAATCTGAGCGGGATTAACTTGTTGAGCGCCTTCTGGTGCTAGAGGCCAAAGTTGCTCAAATGGACAAACTCGAGGACGAAATGGAGTAACTAGAGCAAGAAAAATGGCAAAAAGTCAAGAATCCACTCAGCTACATGCGGAGTTTAGTAATATAAAGGTTAATTGGTATGAGTTGCAGGATGTTATTACTTTGGCTGGTGAACGTGATTCTACTTCCATGGAAAGGATAACCAACCTAGAAGCTGATGTGCGCTCTATGACTGGAAAAACTATTATGGATGAAGAGAAAAGGGACCAAATGGAGGAAAGACTCTGAAAGGTCATAGAGAAAAATCGTGAACACGCAAAAACCAATTTTGACTTTTCGGGGGTCTACAAAATTTTAAAGGTTGACAACAAGAGGTTGTAATTGAAAATGTAAAAACTCCTAGCTAGATTCCGAGCTTAAGAGGATTATCTCTTGCCTGCAAAAACTCATGCTGTTTACAGTTTAAGAAGGAGGACCGTGGAGGATGCAAAAAATGGCATTGAAAATATAGATGACTACAAGCTCTCGTTTTATAAACAATCTCCTTCAAGAACATTCCTGCCCGACCCATTGCAACAAGCTCTTCAGACACTTGCTTCGAGTCCTCGAAATTTGTAGAGGAAGGTAAAGACATTGAGCCTGAAGATATGCAACCATCGACTAAAAAAGATGCAGAAGAAGCTTCTCAACTTACGACCTCTACTAATAAAACAAATTGATGTATTTTTAAAACTTTTGTTAGTAACTCTTGTAACAGACTCGCTTTTGGGCCTGAAATTTTGAAATGAGAGATGCCTTTCTTCCTTAACTTCTCGGGGTTTTTTTAGAAATAATTATTGATCTATGTTTTCCTTGTGATAAAGTCCGGGAATTGTTTCCACGAGTTAACTTTATTATAGGGCATTTATGCTTCCGGTGTTTAACATTTCACTAGTCAAAATTTCATAAAAGAAGTACCTTATGTTTACGGTGCTCTTGAATATGACGTCTCTTGTTCATTATGGAACTTATGTTTGATGTTTAAGCAACATTCAAATAAAAGAAACGCCACGTCTCTTGGACAACAAAAAGAGATAAAACAAGAGAACTTTTATTTATTCCTTCTATTTTCAAAAGTACATTTAGACAAGAAAGAATATTACATTTGCCAAATAAACAAGCTGCCAATACATTGGGTTAATTTGTACGTCTTATTTCTACCGGAATGCATGTACAGTCTCTAGTCCTGAATTGAGGTGATTTATAACAACAGACCTTCTAAGTTCAAAACATGTTAACATGTTCCTTCGTTTCAGCAGTCCTTGGTATTGCCACGTTACCGGATATTACACTTGCTTGTTGAAGCTAGCATTGAAACTTTTAGTGTTTTTATCATAATCTGATACATGTAGGAGTAGCTTCCCCGCTCACCCAATGTTTGAATGAAAATAATTAGGATTTGAACACTAGATTTCTAGATTCCATTTGTAATTCACGTTTGTAGTACACTTCTCGTTGCTTTCTCATTTAAAACCTTGTCAGAAAAATCCATTTGGGACAAAAGCTAGACGAAGGAAAAAAGAATGCAGAGCATACTTTCAGTATAGTCATCGATCTTCAACAATAGTACCTTTTGAGATGGGTCACGTTCTAATATCATGATAATTTCACTTCATCCTGATTTTCTAGTTGATACGAGCATTTTCTGGTTATAACTGAAATATGGTAAGGTCCTTCCCAATTTGGCCCCAATTTTCAGGCGTTGACTTCCTAGGTATTATGGGTCACCTTCCGTAGAACCAAGTCTTCGACTTTAATATAACAAGATTTGTTCTATGAATATAATACATATCCATTATTTGCTTTTGTTCCATCATCCTCACAAGCCAAATCCCGGTGCTTATCAAGCAAATCGAGCTTAATCAACAAAGCTTATCTTTTTCTTGATCGTTTGTCCGAAAAAACTATATAGTTGGTTCACCTATCTCCACCAAAATTAGCGCTTCATCCCTATATACAAGAGAGAAAGGTGTTTCTATGGTGCTTGATTTTTTCGTGGTTCAGTACACCCATAGTACTCCCGGTAACTCCTCAAGCCAATTGCCTCTTGCATCCACTAATTTATTTTCGAGGTTTTGAATTATCACCTTGTTTGCTGACTCTTCTTTACCATTAGCACTGGGATATATATAGACGATGTGATTCTTTTAATCTTCAATCACTCTAAGAATTTTGTGACTTTGGAGCATATGAATTATGCCCATTATCGCAACCAACATCTTTTGGTACTCAAAATCAACAAATAATGTAATCCAAAATTAAATCTATCATCTCTCATTCTCTAATCTTCTTGAATTCACCTGCCTCAATATAATTACCCGATCGGTCATTTTGTGTATTCGATCCCCGTTCCCTTATTTGATGCTCCAAGTGTGTGTATTTGTTGTTAGGTAACTTGTAGGGGCGATTGCAGGAAGGCTTAGGAGTGAACTGGAACACTTAGTTGCAAGGTTGGAAGCTTAAGTTATTAGAGTTGACCGAGGTTTGACTTCTGTATAAATGACGTAGGGATGATGTTTTGACATTTCAAATATGTTCGTATGATGATTTTGGACTTACGAGTATGTCCACATCTATATTTGGAGGTTCCCAGGTTTATTTGGCTCTATTTGGGGAAAGTTGGAAATTTGAAGGTTTGAAAAATTCTTAGATTTGATTAGAGTTGACTTTGTGGCTATCGGGGTCGGATTGTTGTTCCGTAAGTTGGGATAAGTTCTTTATGTCATTTGAAACATGTGTGTAAAATTTGGAGGTTGTTCCGAGTTGGTTAGACGTGGTTCGACATGAGTTCTGAAAGTTGGAAGTTGATTAGTTCATTAAGCTTGAATTGAGTTGCGATTTGTAGTTTTGATGTAACTATGTTCGATTTAAGACATTGAGTAGGTCCATGTTATGTTTTGGGACTGGTTGGTGTGATTGTACGGGGTCCCGGTTACCTTGGGTATGTTTCAAATGGATTTTGGATCATTTGAGGTTGGTTGGATACCCGAAGATTGCTGGTGTATGGTGTTCTTCGCGATTGTGGAGCTGATCTGGTGATCACGAAGGCTTGTTTAAGGCGGTGCATCTTTCTTCTACATGTTCGCGACATGGTGGCCATGTTCACGATGGGTGAGGCAACTTGGTCTTCGAATTCGCGATCTGGGTATCACATTTAGGTAGAAGGATGGTAGGCTTGGTTGTTCAAGCATCTGGCCTTCACATTCGCTGAGGGCCATCATGTTCGCGTAGGTCAGTGGACTCGCGGGTGGCGAACCGCATTCGTGATGGCTAATTTTGGGGCTGGAGCTGGTTTTTCTTCGCGAACGCGAGGCTTGGGTCGTGTTCGCGAAGTGTATCACTTGGAAGATTTTTAGAAACTTGTACTTTGGAACTTTGCCCCATTATTTAATATTTTGAGCCCTAGACTTTGAGAGGGACGCTATTTGAAGGGGATCTTCAGACAAGGCAAGATGATAAGTGATTTCTACTTGAGTCTAACATTATATCTTGTTTACCCATGGATTATTACAAATAGATTATGGGATTTAAAGGTGAAATTTGGGGATTTTGACTATGGTCTTGTAGTATGACAAATGGAGATTTGAACCCTGATCCGGAGTCATATTTTGATGAAACTTGTATATTTAGACTCATATTGGAACTGGTAATCGGAATTTGTGACTTTTGTCAGTTCTAGGAAGTGTGTCCGGGTTAATGTTTTGGTTAACTTTTTGCAATTTGATAACGATTAGATCTTTATTACTTGGAATCGATTTCTATAGTTGCACTTGATGTTACTGACTTGTTTTTTTACTAGATTCAAGCCATTTAGAGGTCAATTTGTGTGGGAAGGGCTTTTTTAGAGTATTGATTCATGCGCTTTGGAGTAAATAACTTGTCTAAACTTGGTTTGTGGGCAATTTTCCCGTTGGCTACGATATTTGTGATATATATTGGGGGCAATGCATATTCTAGGTGACAGACATATGTGCGTACACCGGGGTTATTCATTATATGTGTAGAGCCTAGTCTATCATATGCCTTGTTTTGCTATCATGGTCCGTTGTTTCTGTGTTTTCTCTACTTGTATGGCTATTTGAGCTAATATTCATGCTAGAAATCATGTCTAGGCTATGTGTTTATTTGTTTGAGACATGAAAGGGCAATTCTTGCTATATTGAGCTATTTTCCTTAATTGTAGTCATGCTCTCCGTCATGATATTACTTCCGTGTATTATATCTCTGTATCTATACATTACTTATATGTTATTTCACATGATGTTGATACTCTTATATGTGTGACACAGTTTGAGCTAAGGATTGTGAGATGTGAATATTTGAGACTTGAGCAATTGATAACTGAGTTTGGGCTATAGAGCTGATTTGGTATTGATTATAAGGTTACGTGTACGCCAGACCCTACTTTCGGCTAAGCATTATTTATTATGAGGTTATGCGTATGCCAAGCGCTACATTAGATAAGTGATAATTATTGTTGAATTAGATACGAACAAGTCTTAGGTAAGGACCTGCCTCTCCGGATCAAGTAATAACCGTAGGCGCAGGCACACGAGTCATATATATTCTAGGGTGAGGGACTTTTTTCAGGCACTTGTATATTGTCAAGGGTTGTCATGTGTTATGATTGAAGGGAAATTGTACCAGGAACTATACATGTGCTGATATTTGACATTCTTGATGACTTAAATTGATATATTGTTGATTCTGGCATATTTAATTGTCAGGCAGGTACAAGTTGTGATTGTGCCCTCAAGCATATTGGTACTTGATGTCCTTTTTTTGATGTGCTGGACATGGAATAACTGTTAAATTGATAGAACCCTATTTGGATAAATTATGAGGAAGAATTTATGCCTTAACTACTATTCTTTAAAAGTGTGCTTATTTTTGTGGAAAAGTTGAATTTAATACTACTTGTACTACTTTTCTTTACCGTTATTATTCTGCTGTAGTTTGTAATTAGAAATTAGTATTAGAACTTTACGAGCTCATCACTGCTTTCAGACCAAGGTTAGGTTTGTTACTTATTGACTACATGGGATCGGATGTACTCATACTACACTCTGCACTTTATGTGTAGATCTATATACTAGGTGGTTGGTAGCACGTGGCACAAGTACTAGTTCTTAGAGATTAGAGGTAGATGTTGTTTCTGTTCACAGGCATTCAAGTTCCTTTCTTTTTGTTTATATTATCAATGTTCTATCTTTAAGACATTTTTGTAATTTTGATTAGACTCTGTATTAGAATTTTGTAGTGCTCATGTAGTCGTTGACACCGAACTATGGGATATTTTAGTTGTATTATGACTTTTGGCTTTAGTTATTTATGATTATTCTGCTATTGAGACAATCTTATATTGTTATTGAGTTTACTACTGCTTATTGATTGATAGCTTGCCTAGCAAGTGGTGTTAGGCGCCTTCAAGGCTCCGGTGGGAGTTTGAGTCATGGCAAGTTGGTATCAAAGCATTGTTTATACCCAATGTTCCCCTATATTATTTTCAAAATGCATATATATCTTCAAAACAATGCATGAACATCAATTTTTTCCCCCATAATTTCTGCATTTTTAAGGATTTTTAAATTAATTTATCACAGTGTATTTATCATACAAACAATTTCTAATTGCATCACAAATGGTTTAATGATAATTTTATTGCTTAATTTTATCATTTATATTTATATTAAGCTTTAATTATTTCATGAATAGCCATATTTACATTTTTAGGGTTATTGCCACGACCCAAATTCCTATTCAGGTCGTGATGGCGCCCAACACCGAGGTCAGGCAAGCCAACACTAGTTATTAACAAAATTACTTAAACAAATGAGATGTTCAAACACATATCCAGTTTTAAATTTAAGAAGTCCTTAAATGAAAGTGAGGAAGTGAGGCAATGTAATTTAAGGTAACTCAAAAATCGTTGCCAGCATAGAACATAGTAGTATAATGCTAGTGAACCAACTACGTGTGCCAAGACCTAGTGTCACAAGTCCACAGGCGGCTAGTGGAATATACAAAATACACAAAATAGATGTACAACTGTCTGGAAGGGTAGATAAGATGTTCAACAATAATGGAAACTCCACAGTGCTGCTGGGGAAAACGCCAGGAAGAGCAGCTCACCGTGTAGTCAAATCACGGTAGTACTCTCAGCGACGAACACCCGAATAGTGACCAGGTGCAACAACCTCAGAACCTGTACAATTAAGTACAGAAGTGTAGCATGAGTACATATAAACAAATATGTACCCAGTGAGTATCCCGTCTAAACTCGAAGAAGTAGTGACAAGAAGTAGACGTGATACTTACTAGGGTCAATAACCAATAATATGATTACATAAAGCTAGACAAGAAGAGTAGTCATGAAAATCACTAAGGCATGAAGCTATCAGTTATATAAAACCGTAATTTATTCTCATTAGTCACATAGTAATTATCACAAAAGTCTCAAGTTCCCCTTACACGTGGGGTAATTTATTTAATAATAACAAGACTATCAGTCAAATACATAGCACATAATATGCCGAAGCGTACGGCCGAAGCGACGCGAAAATAAATGTGCACTGCCGAGGGTCGAGCGGCACGAACCATAGATGCATCCATTACCCCGCTCGCGAATCGATCATGCGACGCGGTTGACATAAATATAGGGCTACCCCGCTCGCGAATCATACATACGACACACGTGCTCGTAGACATACACAACATTTATCAGGCAATTCAGGAACTTATCATGGATTATTCTTGCATTCAGAGATTTATGCACTTAAACTTACACATAGCTTCCTAAATCCTCATGTAAATTTCAAGGATAATAAGCAACTAGGAACACATGTAGAGATACAGGTATGGCACATAAAGGCATGCTTATGAAATCCTAAATTCTACCCGACGCAACAAAGTAGTAGCAACGCACGGACTCTCGTCACTTTGCACGTACGTAGCCCCCATAAATAAGGACAATTCAATAATTTACATTTACCTATGGGGACAATTCCCTCTTACAAGGTTGGAAAGGAGACTCACCTCGCGTAGAATCTACTTCCCAGCCAAGAACACGCCCGAAACTCCAAACTTTACACCCGAGGACTCGAAACTACTCAAATGATATATAAATATGTCAATGCATGCTCAAGGTATGGAAATTCTCCTACTTATTTAGTAAATTCACTATTCTAGAAGAAACTCTAAAAATACACCCTCGAGCCCACATGCTCGAATTCCGAAAATTTTCGAAGATAACACTCACCCATAGCCTAAGGATCATTAATATGAAATTATTATATGATTTCATGGTAGAAAAGTGGTGAAATTCCCTAAAGTTCATCAACCCTAGGTTTTCACTCTAACCCCTTTGATTTCCACTAATTAGATATTAATCTACCTAAGTTTTAGTGTAATAATCTAACATTTAAATATAATTTACTTACCTCTTAGTAGCTAGGTTGTGGAGAGTTCTTCCCAAGCTCTCAAGTCTTGAATGGAGGTGTAAAATGGAAAGAATGATGGAAATCTCGTGTTTAAGTGAAAGTGCACTGCCTGGCCGACAAGGGTTCCGCACATGCGGCTCGAGGACCGCACCTACGGTCTCACGCCTGCGAGCTGGGGCTCGCACCTGCGAAGTTGGACGGGAAAGACTGGGCCCGCACCTGCGGAGATGGAGACCGCACCTGCGGTTCCGCTCCTGCAGAATTAAATCCGCACCTGCGGCTGGGCAACCGCACCTGCGGTCACACTAGATCAGGTGCACCAGCTGCATTTTCAGCCGGTTTTTTTGGCCTCGTGTGGTTTCCGGGAGGCACTTGGGCCAACCCGAGCCCCTGTCAAATTATACCAACAAGTCCTAAATTATAACACGGGCTCGCTCGAGCCTTCGGAACACCCGCAACAACGCTAAATCTCAAAATCACCCCTCAAAACCCCTAGTATCAAACTTAAGAATATCTAAGTTCTTGAATTCGATTTCAATGCGCCGAACTGACCTATACTACTCGGAATGACACCAAATTTTGCATGCAAGTCATGAATGACATAACAGAACTATTCCCCGGTCTCGGAATTCCGTTCGGACCTCGATAACATAAAATCACGTTCCTAACCAAATTTCAAACTTAAGGAAACTCTATTTAGCTATTTTGCTCGTAACGCTCCCGGGTCATCCAAAACCCATTCCGGACATATGTACAAGTCCGAAATCGTCATACGAAGCTCTTGGAATCGTCGAAACTCAATTCCAATGTCGTTTACTCAAAATGTTGACCGAAGTCAAACTTGGCTTTAAAAGCCAACCTTAAGGAACCAAGTGTTCCTATACTATTCCAAACACTTCCAAATCCCGAACCACCCGTCCCTGCAAGTCACAAATCACGATAAGCCGCTACGGGAAGTATTTTTTGGGGGATCGGGGTTCGAATACGCATAACGACTTGTCGGGTCGTTACATTCTCCACCTTTTAAACAAACGGTCGTCCTTGAACGAGTCTAGAATCTTACCTGAATTGCTGAATAAGTGTGGATATCTGCTCCGCATGTCCTCCTCGGACTCCCAAGTCGCCTCCTAGACCGGCTGGCTCCGCCAGTGGACCTTTACATCAGAAATTCTCTTAGATCTCAACTGGCGGTCCTGCCTATCAATAATAGCAAGTGGCTCATCCTCGTAGCCCAACCTCTCATCCAACTGAATAGTACTGAAATCAACAACGTGAGAGAAGTCAGCGTGGTATCTCCAGAGCATGGACACATGGAATACCGGATGGACTCCTGATAAGCTAGGAGGTAGAGCAAGCTCATAAGCAACCTCTCCAACTCGCCTCAACACCTCGAAAGGACCTATGAACCTCGGGCTCAACTTGACCTTCTTCTCGAATCTCATAATACCCTTCATCGGCGAAACTTCAGCAAAACCTTATCTCCTTCCATAAACGACACATCATATTCCCTCTGATCCGCATAGCTCTTCTGTCTGGATTGTGCTGTGCGGAGCCTCTCCTGAATTAACTTCACATTCTCTAAAGCATCTCTCACCAGGTCTATACCATATAACTCAGCCTCACCAGGATCAAACCACCCGATAGGAGAACGACATCGCCGACCATATAAAGCCTTAAATGGAGCCATCTCGATGTTGGATTGATAACTATTATTGTAAGTAAACTCGACCAAGGGCAAGAACTGGTCCCACTAGCCTCCAAAGTCAAGCACAAATGCTCTGAGCATGTCCTCCAATATCTGAACTGTATGCTCCGACTGACCATCATTATGTGGATGAAATGCTGTGCTGAGATCTATCTAAGTACCCATCTCTCTGTGCAATGCTCTCTAGAAGTGCGAGGTGAACTGAGGACCTCGATCTGATATAATGGACACCGGTACACTGTGCAACCAGGCTATCCCTCGAATGTAGATCTGAGCTAACCTATCGGAAGTATAAGTAGTAGCCACAAGAATGAAATGCGCCGATTTGGTTAATATATCAACAATAACCCAAACTGCGTCAACCTTCCACAACGTCCGAGGCAACCCAACCACGAAGTCCATAGTAATGCACTCCCACTTCCACTCAGGAATAGGCATCTGCTGAAGTAGGCCCCCTAGCCTCTGGTGCTCATATTTAACCTGCTGGCAATTAAGACACCTAGCCACATACTCCACAATGTCCCTCTTCATCCGCCTCCACCATGTAAAGACCCGTAAAATTTCTTGTTTAAAATAATGCCCGAATAAGTCCCAGAGTTATTATATCTGTGGAAATTTTCAAAACGGACCTTGATTGTGTAAAAGTACCCCGGGATTTGAAAGAACTTAAATTTTTCAAAAATTTGGGTGTTATGCGATGCACTATGCGATCGCATAACGTGTATGTGGACCACATAGTGGTCGCATACACGGGCAGATTACTGCCCAACTGAAGAACAACTATGCAGTCCAATCTGCAATCGCATTTCGATTCTGCGGACCACATAGTTGTCGCATTATTGCCTTTGAGTTTGGGGGGAGGGGGTGTTATGCGACGCACAATGCGATCGCATAACGTGTATGCGGACCGCATAGTATTCGCATACACGGGTAGAATGTTTTCAAATTTTGGCGTGCCTGGAGGCCATTATGCGGTCCAATTTGCGGACCGCATGTCAGGAATGCGATCGAATTCCTGACCGCATATTCGACACGATCTTTCAATTTTCTAAATTTTTATACCCGATCCCAGTTTCATTTAACCCCTGCCCCATTTCATTTTAACTGGTTTCTAATCAAAATAGAGAGAAATGAGAGTGGGTTCTAGAGTGAGAAGTCCTCATCTTCCCCAAATTGGTCCTCCATCTCTACTCAGGCCTGGAAGTTTATCGAGTAGTCGTCATCTTCTTCATCATAAAAGGTAAGTCTTCACCCTATTTCCCCAACTTTTCAGAATTTAGCTAAGAATAAAACACACATATGTTGCTTCTTGAGGATGAAAAGTTGAGACCTTGCATGCATGTGAATAACCTTCCATAACCTAGTAAAGGGAAGCAAGTAGAGTAATATTTCACTAAAAAGGGGTTTAGTTAAACTAAAGGATCACATAGTGTTTGATAAAATGCTCAAATGAATTCGAGACTCCTAATTCTAAGGTAAATGTGTCGCATTGTGAACTAGATTGACGGTGCTAGAGTGTTCGGTGAATTGCGATAGAAATTAAAAAGGGAAACTCGACTCCAGGTATGTATGTCTAACTGAAATTTTTTGTGATTGAATTGTGAATGGTCATTGTTGACATGAGATATGATTTTTTGGTGGGATCGGGTTGCGCGCCGCAACAGGAGGGATAAGGGTGATGTGTGAGAAGTGATAAGGGTGTGATTGTGATTGTTCGGTGGGATCGGGTTGCACGCCGCAACAGAAACACAACAAATAATTGTGATTGTCCGGTGGGATCGGGTTGCACGCCGCAACAGAAACATAATAAATGATTGTGATTGATAGGTGGGATCGGGTAGCGCGCCGCAACAGAAGAAATAAGGGTGGAATGTTGAGAAAGGACAAGGGTGGAATTGTAATTCCGATTGTGATTGTGATTGTGATGAAGTGAAAATTGTGGAACTTCCATTGTGTTCTTTCTATATCTTGTGCAGTGATTTTGTGACCCTCTGTCTGTCTCTTGCCTGTGCATTGTTGAGTTTACTTAGAGTAAAGTTTGTTCATACATACCAGTACAATTCAAGTGTACTGACGTCCCTTTGCCGGGGGCGCTACATTCTTGTGATGATTGTAGGTGGTTCTATAGCAGGTACTCCAGCCCACCGACAGTAGTGCCTCCTCTACGTCCTATCAGCTATTTTGGTGAGCCCCTCTCCTCTCGGGGCCCTGTGTGGTTCATGCCACCTCTTCTTCCGGATTTTTATTTTGGTATTTGTGTAAGGTATAGCCGGAGCCTTGTTACCGGCAAGTATTATATAACTCCTTCGTACTCTTAGAGGCTCCGTAGACAGGAAATGTGGGTTATGTACATATGTATTTTGGGCAGTATAACTTGTAGACCACGTAAAGTAAAATTGTGTGTTATGTATATTTTGTAAGTATTGTACCACATGCTGGTAATGACATAAATCTATTATTTAATTTCAGATTGTAAGAATGTGTCGTAATTATAATTGAATAATGTACATTGGAATCTCGGGGTAATACGTGGGATGGGAAAAGGAATCCAGGTCCTCTTGACTAGGGCTACCCGGTCGAGCGCCGGTCGCGTCCCTCGGTTTTGGGGCGTGACAAACTTGGTATCAGAGCCAGGTTTTAAAAGAGTCCTAGGATATCTCGGAGCCGTGTCTAGTATAGCCCTTCTTATCGGTGTGTTGTCGACCACATTTATAATTAGGGGGCTACATGGAAATTTAGGAAATTTCTCTTTTTATTGTTATTCTATAACGTGAGGTGAGGTGGAAGTGAAAATGTCCTTGTCTAATTCGTGCTTTGTTCCGAAAGTTTTCAGTAATGGCACCAAAGAAGAGAGCTCGACTCGGACTTGAGGCCAATGCCACCCCAAGTGTGTCTATGAATCAGGTACCTAATAGTGTGGGTGAGAGTGACTCCCCAACCTTGAATCTGCCGGACCCTTCTATTCCGGATCAAAGCATTCGTATTCCTGCGGCGGTGGAGGATGCTGCAATACCTCCCACTGATATTTCTGATCCCTCTACGGTCCCAGCTTCCCGTCCCGGTACGTCCGAGGGGGACCTAAGAGGAGCTATTAGTATGTTAACTCAGTTGGTGTCCGCTCAGGCCCAAAGATCTCATGCTACCCCTGCGTCTTCCAGCGGACAGGGAGATTACGCCGGCTCCAGAGTCAACCAGTTTCTGCGGTTGACCCCTCCAGAGTTCTCAGGTACGAAACCAGAGGCCGATCCATAGGATATTCTTGATGAGATGTACAAGACCCTTCGGGTGATGAAGGCTACAGGGACAAAGGGGGTTGAGTTAGCTTTGTACAGGCTGAGGGGAGTAGCATATTCCTAGTTCGAGATGTGGGAGGGTTCCCGTGGGGAGGGAAGTCCTCCGGCTAGATGGGACGAGTTCGTGGATGCGTTCATGGATCACTTTTTGCCTGCCGAGACTATGGCAGCCTGTGCTACGGAGTTTGAGATCCTCAAGCAGGGCAGTATGAGTGTGTGGGAGTACCAAATGGAGTTCGTGCGGTTATCTAAATATGCTCCTCACTTGGTGTCGACTATGGATCCCAGGGTTCGACGCTTTATTCAGGGCCTTAGTCCCTTGGCTGTGAATGAAGCTGCTACCGCTGCCTTGCACTCAGACCTGAATTATGGGAAGATTGTGGGATTCACCCAGGCTACAGAGGCTAGGAAATTGAAGATAAGGTCGGAAAGAGAAAGTAGCAGCAGGGCCTGACCAGCGGGCCACTCGGAGAGTTCAGTTAGAGGAGGGAGACCAGTTCAGGGGAGGGGGACATCAGGGCCATCCCAGTCTTATGCACAGTCCTCAACCAGTGCACCGCCATCCGTGCACCATTATCAGCCGAATAGTCATTGGAGACCAGGATCTGACAGCAGGAGACCCCATCAGTCAGGTCGTCCCGTAGGAAGGTTCCAGCAGCAGGGGAGGGCTCCGTGCCCTAAGTGCGGAGGGTTCTATACTAAGGCCTGTTATTTGGATCGCCCGATATGCTACAGGTGTGGGGTGAGGGGTCATCTTCAGCGGGAATGCCGTGCGCCCAACCAAGGCATGAGTAGGGGATTTGCCCAGTCATCCGGTTCTTCAGCCGCCACATCTTTAGTGCGACCTCCAGCTCCAGCAAGACGCGGTGTAATTAGGGGTGGGGATCGTGGTAGACGTGGACTCAGCCGATTCTATGCTTTGAGTGGTCTCCAGAATGCAGAGGCTTCTCCAGATGTTGTTACATGTATTCTGAATGTTTAGGCACTTGATTGTTATGCTCTTATTGATCCGGGGTCCTCCTTGTCTTATGCTTCCCTATTTATTGCCTCAAGTTTTTGGATAGAAACCGAACAGCTTCATGAGCCATTCTCTGTATCGACTCCGGTTGGTGATTTTATTACAGCAGCGCGAGTCTATAAGAATTGTGTTGTCACGGTATGTGGTCGCGTTACCACGGCCGATCTTATTGAGCTTGGGATGATAGATTTTGATATTATTATGGGAATGGACTTGCTTTATTCGTGCTTTGCTAAACTCCACTGCCGAACGAGAGTCATGAGACTCGAGTTTCCTAATGAGCCAGTTATTGAGTGGAAAGGGAATGGTGTAGTGCCGAAGGGTAGGTTTATTTCCTACCTTAAGGCCTCGAAGATGATTAAGAACGGGTGTATCTATCATTTGGTCCGGGTCGCGGACAACGCTTCGGAAGTGTCGGCCCCCGAGTCCGTGCCAGTTGTAAATGAGTTTCTTGAAGTATTTTCAGACGAGCTTCCAGGGATTCCGCTAGATAGAGAGATCAATTTTGGGATTGACGTACTACCAAATACGCATCCAATATCTATTACACCATACAGAATGGCGCCAGCAGAGTTAAGGGAGTTAAAAGAGCAGTTGAAGGATTTATTAGAAAAAGGGTTCATTCTGCCGAGTGTGTCGCCGTGGGTTGCCCCGGTTCTTTTTGTTAGAAAGAAGGATGGGTCACTTCAGATGTGTATTGATTATCCGCAGCTCAACAAAGTCACTATCAAAAACAAGTATCCATAGCCTCGAATAGATGATTTGTTTGATCAATTGCAAGGTGCGAGGTTCTTCTCCAAAATTGATTTACGGTCTGGATATCATCAGTTGAAGATCAGAGAGCAGGATATTCCTAAGACCGCCTTCAGGACTCGATATGGTCATTTGGAATTTTTGGTAATGTCCTTTGGGCTGACCAATGCTTCAACAACTTTTATGGATCTTATGAATCGGATTTTCAAGCCATTTCTTGACTTCTTCGTGATTGTTTTTATTGATGACATCCTTGTCTACTCGCGGACTCGGGAAGATCATGCTAATCACTCTCAATGTAGTTATGCAGACTTTTCATCATCACCAGTTGTACGCTAAATTTTTGAAATGTGAGTTTTCGCTAGAATCAGTAACGTCCCTCGGTTTTAGGGCGTGACAAACTTGGCATCAGAGCTAGGTTTTAAAAGAGTCCTAGGATGCCTCGGAGCCGTGTCTAGTAGAGCCCTTCTTATTGGTGTGTTGTCGACCACATTTATAATTAGGGGGCTACATGGAAACTTAGGAAATTTATATTTTTATTGTTATTCTATATCGTGCGGTGAGGTGGAAAGTGAAAATGTCCTTGTTTAATTCGTGCTTTGTTCCGAAATTTTTCAGTAATGGCACCAAAGAAGAGAGCTCGACTCATCCTTGAGGCCAATGCCACCACAAGTGTGGCTGTGAATCAGGTACCTAATAGTGCGGGTGAGAGTGACTCCCCAACCTTGAATCTGCCGGACCCTTCTATTCCGGCTCAAAGCATTCCTATTCCTGCGGCGGTGGAGGGTGCTGCAATCCCTCCCGCTGATATTCCTGATCCCTCTACGGTCCCAGCTTCTGATTCCGGTATGTCCGAGGGGGACCTCAGAGGAGCTATTCATATGTTAACTCAGTTGGTGGCCGCTCAGGCCCAAAGATCTCATGCTACCCCTGCGTCCTCCAGTGGACAGAGAGATTCCGCCGGCTCCAGAGTCAACCAGTCTCTGTGGTTGGCCCCTCAAAAGTTCTTAGGTACGAAACCAGAGGCCGATCCATAGGATTTTCTTTATGCGATGTACAAGACCCTTCGGGTGATGAAGGCGACAGGGACATAAGGGGTTGAGTTAGCTTCGTACAAGCTGAAGGGGAGCAGCATATGCCTAGTTCAGGATGTGGGAGGGTTCCCGTGGGGAGGGAAGTCCTCCGGCTAGATGGGACGAGTTCGTGGATGCGTTCATGGATCACCTTTTGCCTGCCGAGACTGTGGCAGCCTGTGCTACGGAGTTTGAGATCCTCAAGCAGGGCACTATGAGTGTGTGGGAGTACCCTATGGAGTTCGTGCGTTTGTCTAAATATGCTCCTCACTTGGTGTCGACTATGGATGCCAGGGTTCGACGCTTTGTTCAGGGTCTTAGTCCCTTGGTTGTGAATGAAGCTGCTACCGCTGCCTTGCACTCAGACATGAATTATGGGAAGATTGTGGGATTCGTCTAGGTTACAGAAGCTAGGAAATTGAAGATAAGGTCGGAAAGAGAAAGTAGCAGCAAGGCCCGGCCAGCGGGCCACTCGGAGAGTTCAGTTAGAGGAGGGAGACCAGTTCAAGGGAGGGGGCCATCAGGGCCATCCAGTCTTATGCACAGTCCTCAGCCAGTGCACCGCCATCCGTGCACCATTATCAGCTGAATAGTCATTGGAGACCAGGATCCGACAGCAGGAAACCCCATCAGTCAGGTCGTCCCGTAGGAAGGTTCCCGAAGCAAGGGAGGGCTACGTGCCCGAGTGCGGAGGGTTCCATACCGAGGCCTGTTATTTGGATAGCCCGATATGCTACAGGTGTGGGGTGAGGGGTCATCTTCAGCGGGACTGCCGTGCGCCCAGCCAAGGCATGGGTAGGGGATTTGACCAGTCATCCGGTTCTTCAGCCGCCACATCTTAGTGCGTCCTCCAGCTCCAGCAACACGCGGTGTAATTAGGGGTGGGGATCGTGGTAGACGTGGACTCAGCCGATTCTATGCTTTGAGTGGTCGCCAGAATGCAGAGGCTTCTCCAGATGTTGTTACAGGTATTCTGAATGTTTAGGCACTTGATTGTTATGCTCTTGTTGATCTGGGGTCCTCCTTGTCTTATGTTACCCCGTTTATTGCCTCAAGTTTTGGGATAGAAACCGAACAGCTTCCTGAGCCATTCTCTGTATCGACTGCGGTTGGTGATTCTATTACAGCAGCGCGAGTCTATAAGAATTGTGTTGTCACGGTATGTGGTCGCGTTACCACGGCCGATCTTATTGAGCTTTGGATGGTAGATTTTGATATTATTATGGGAATGGAGTGGCTTTATTCGTGCTTTGCTAAACTCGACTGCCGGACGAGAGTCATGAGACTCGAGTTTCCTAATGAGCCGGTTATTGAGTGGAAGGGGAATGGTGTAGTGCCGAAGGGTAGGTTTATTTACTACCTTAAGGCCTCGAAGATGATTAAGAAGGGGTGTATCTATCATTTGGTCTGGGTCGCGGACACCGCTTCGGATGTGTCGGCCCTCGATTCCGTGCCAGTTATGAATGAGTTTCTTGAAGTATTTCTGAACGAGCTTCCAGGGATTCCGCTAGATAGAGAGATCAAATTTGGGATTGATGTACTACCAGATACGCATCCAATATCTATTCCACCATACAGAATGGCGACAGCAGAGTTAAGGGAGTTAAAAGAGCAGTTGAAGGATTTATTAGAAAAGAAATTCATTCGGCCGAGTGTGTCGCCGTGGGGTGCCCCGGTTCTTTTTGTTAGAAAGAAGGATGGGTCTCTTCGGATGTGTATTGATTATCGGTAGCTCAACAAAGTCACTATCAAAAACAAGTATCCATTGCCTCGAAATAAATGATTTGTTTAATCAATTGCAAGGTGCGAGGTTCTTCTCAAAAATTGATTTACGGTCTGGATATCATCAGTTGAAGATCAGAGAGCAGGATATTCCTAAGACCGCCTTCAGGACTCGATATGGTCATTTGGAATTTTTGGTAATGTCCTTTGGGCTGACCAATGCTCCAGCATCTTTTATGGATCTTATGAATCGGCTTTTCAAGCCATTTCTTGACTCCTTCGTGATTGTTTTTATTGATGACATCCTTGTCTACTCGCGGACTCGGGAAGATCATGCTAATCACTCTCAGGGTAGTTATGCAGACTTTTCATCATCACCAGTTGTACGCTAAATTATCGAAATGTGAGTTTTGGCTAGAATCAGTAGCGTCCCTCGGTTTTGGGGCGTGACAAACTTGGCATCAGAGCCAGGTTTTAAAAGAGTCCTACGATGTCTCGGAGCCGTGTCTATTAGAGCCCTTCTTATCGGTGTGTTGTCGACCACATTTATAATTAGGGGGCTACATGGAAACTTAGGAAATTTCTCTTTTTATTGTTATTCTATATCGTGCGGTGAGGTTGAAATTGAAATTGTCCTTGTTTAATTCGTGCTTTGTTCCGAAATTTTTCAGTAATGGCACCAAAGAAGAGAGCTCGACTCGTCCTTGAGGCCAATGCCACCCCAAGTGTGGCTGTGAATAAGGTACCTAATAGTGCGGGTGAGAGTGACTCCCTAACCTTGAATCTGTCGGACCCTTCTATTCCGGATCAAAGCATTCCTATTCCTGTGGCGGCGGAGGGTGCTGCAATCCCTCCCGCTGATATTCCTGATCCCTCTACGGTCCCAGCTTCCGATTCCGGTATGTCCGAGGGGGACCTCAGAGGAGCTATTCATATGTTAACTCAGTTGGTGGCCGCTTAGGCCCAAAGATCTCATGCTACCCCTGCGTCCTCCAGCGGACAGGGAGATTCCGCCTGCTCTAGAGTCAACCAATTTCTGCGGTTGGCCCCTCCAGAGTTCTCAGGTACGGAACCAGAGGCCGATCCACAGGATTTTCTTGATGAGATGTACAAGACCCTTCGGGTGATGAAGGCTACAGGGACAGAGGGGGTTGAGTTAGCTTCGTACAGGCTGAGGGGAGCAGCATATTCCTAGTTCGAGATGTGGGAGGGTTCCCGTGGGGAGGGAAGTCCTCCGGCTAGATGGGACGAGTTCGTGGATGCGTTCATGGATCACTTTTTGCCTGCCAAGACTGTGGCAGCCTGTGCTACGGAGTTTGAGATCCTCAAGTAGGGCAGTATGAGTGTGTGGGAGTACCATATGGAGTTCGTGCGGTTGTCTAAATATGCTCCTCACTTGGTGTAGACTATGGATGCCAGGGTTCAACGCTTTGTTCAGGGCCTTTGTCCCTTGGTTATGAATGAAGTTGCTACCACTACCTTGCACTCAGACATGAATTATGGGAACATTGTGGGATTCGCGCAGGCTATAGAGGCTAGGAAATTGAAGATATGGTCGGAAAGAGAGAGTAGCAGCAGGGCCCGGCCAGCGGGCCACTCGGAGAGTTCAACTAAAGGAGGGAGACCAGTTCAGGGGAGGGGGCCATCAAGGCCATCCCAGTCTTATGCACAGTCCTCAGCCAGTGCACTGCCATCAATGCACCATTATCAGCCGAATAGTCATTGGAGACCAGGATCTGACAGCAGGAGACCCTATCAGTCAGGTCATCCCAGAGGAAGGTTCCAGCAGCAGGGGAGGGCTCTGTGCCCCAAGTGCGGAGGGTTCCACACTGAGGCCTGTTATTTGGATCGCCTGATATGCTACAGGTGTGGGGTGAGGGGTCATCTTCAGCGGGACTGCCGTGCGCCCAGCCAAGGCATGGGTAGGGGATTTTCCAAGTCATCCGGTTCTTCAGCCGCCACATCTTTAGTGCGTCCTCCAGCTCCAGCAAGACGCGGTGTATTTAGGGGTGGGGATCGTGGTAGACGTGGACTCTGCCGATTCTATGCTTTGAGTGGTCGCCAGAATGCAGAGGCTTCTCCAGATTTTGTTACAGGTATTCTGAATGTTCAGCCACTTAATTGTTATGCTCTTATTGATCTGGGGTCCTCCTTGTCTTATGTTACCCAGTTTATTGCCTCAAGTTTTGGGATAGAACCCGAACAGCTTCATGAGCCGTTCTCTGTATCGACTCCGGTTGGTGATTCTATTATAGTAGCGCGAGTCTATAATAATTGTGTTGTCACGGTATGTGGTCGCGTTACCACGACTGATCTTATTGAGCTTGGGATGGTAGATTTTGATATTATTATGGGAATGGACTGGCTTTATTCGTGCTTTGCTAAACTCGACTGCCGAACGAGAGTCATGAGACTCGAGTTTCCTAATGAGCCGGTTATTGAGTAGAAGGGGAATGGTGTAGTGCCGAAGGGTAGGTTTATTTCCTACCTTAAGGCCTCGAAGATGATTAAGAAGGGGTGTATCTATCATTTGGTCCGGGTCGCGGACACCGCTTCGGAAGTGTCGGCCCCGAGTCTGTGCCAGTTGTGAATGAGTTTCTTGAAGTATTTCCGGACGAGCTTCCAAGGATTCCGCTAGATAGAGAGATCGATTTTGGAATTTATGTACTAACAGATACACATCCAATATCTATTCCACCATACAGAATGGCGCCAGCAGAGTTAAGGGAGTTAAAGGAGCAGTTGAATGATTTATTAGAAAAGGGGTTCATTCGGCCGAGTTTGTCACCGTGGGGTGCCCCGGTTCTTTTTGTTAGAAAGAATGATGGGTCGCTTAGGATGTGTATTGATTATCGGCAGCTCAACAAAGTCACTATCAAAAACAAGTATCCATTGCCTCGAATAGATGATTTGTTTGATCAATTGCAAGGTGCGAGGTTTTTCTCCAAAATTGATTTACGGTCTGGATATTATCAGTTGAAGATCAGAGAGCAGGATATTCCTAAAACCGCCTTCATGACTCGTTATGGTCATTCATTTTTGGTAATGTCCTTTGGGCTGACCAATGCTCCAGCAGCTTTTATGGATCTTATGAATCGGATTTTCCAGCCATTTCTGGACTCCTTCGTGATTGTTTTTATTGATGACATCCTTGTCTACTCGCGGACTCAGGAAGATCATGCTAATCACCTCAGGGTAGTTATGCAGACTCTTCATCATCACCAGTTGTACGCTAAATTTTTGAAATGTGAGTTTTGGCTAGAATCAGTCGCGTCCCTTGGTTTTGGGGCGTGACAAACTTGGTATCAGAGCCAGGTTTTAAAAGAGTCCTAGGATGTCTCGGAGCCGTGTCTAGTAGAGCCCTTCTTATCGGTGTGTTGTCGACCACATTTATAATTAGGGGGCTACATGGAAACTTAGGAAATTTCTCTTTTTATTGTTATTCTATATCGTGCGGTGAGGTGGAAAGTGAAAATGTCCTTCTCTAATTCGTACTTTGTTCCAAAAATTTTCAGTAATGGCACCAAAGAAGAGGGCTCGACTCATCCTTGAGGCCAATGCCACCCCAAGTGTGGCTGTGAATCAGGTACCTAATAGTGCGAGTGAGAGTGATTCCCCAACCTTGAATTTGTTGGACCCTTCTATTCCGGATCAAAGCATTCCTGTTCCTACGGCGGTGGAGGGTGCTGCAATCCCTCTCGCTGATATTCCTGATCCCTCTACGGTCCCGGCTTCCGGTCCCGATACGTCCGAGGGGGACCTCAGAGGAGCTATTCATATGTTAACTCAGTTGGTGGCCGCTCAGGCCCAAAGATCTCATGCTACCCCAGCGTCCTCCAACGGACAGGGAGATTCCGCCGTGTCCAGAGTCAACCAGTTTCTGCGGTTGGCCCCTCCAGAGTTCTCAGGCACGGAACTAGAGGCTGATCCATAGGATTTTCTTGATGAGATGTACAAGACCCTTTTGGTGATGAAGGCTACAGGGACAGAGGGGGGTTGAGTTAGCTTCGTACAGGCTGAGGGGAGCAGCATATCCCTAGTTCGAGATGTGGGAGGGTTCCCGTGGGGATGGAAGTCCTCCGGCTAGATGGGACGAGTTCGTGGATGCGTTCATGGATCACTTTTTGCCTGCCGAGACTGTGGCAGCCTGAGCTATGGAGTTTGAGATCCTCAAGCAGGTCAGTATGAGTGTGTGGGAGTACCATATGGAGTTCGTGCGGTTGTCTAAATATGCTCCTCACTTGGTGTCGACTATGGATGCCAGGGTTCGACGCTTTGTTAAGGGCCTTAAGCCCTTGGTTATGAATGAAGCTGCTACCGCTGCCTTGCACTCAGACATGAATTATGGGAAGATTGTGGGATTCGCCCAGGCTACAGAGGCTAGGAAATTAAAGATAAGGTCGGAAATAGAGAGTAGCAGCAGGGCCCGGCCAGCGGGCCACTCGGAGAGTTCAGTTAGAGGAGGGAGACCAATTCAGGGGAGAGGGCCATCAGGGCCATCCCAGTCTTATGCACAGTCCTCAGCCAGTGCACCGCCATCCATGTACCATTATCAGCCGAATAGTCATTGGAGACCAGGATCCCACAGCAGGAGACCCCATCAGTCAGGTCGTCCCGGAGGAAGGTTCCAGCAGCAGGGGAGGGCTCCAAGCCCTAAGTGCGGAGGGTTACATACTAAGGTCTGTTATTTGGATTGCTCGATGTGCTACAGGTGTGGGGTGAGGGGTCATCCTCAGTGGGAGTGCCGTGCACCCAGCCAAGGCATTGGTAGGGGATTTGCCCAGTCATCCGGTTCTTCAGCCGCCACATCTTTAGTGCGTCCTCCAGCTCCAGCAAGACGTGGTGTAATTAGGGGTGGGGATCGTGGTAGACGTGGACTCAGCCGATTCTATGCTTTGAGTGGTCGCCAGAATGCAGAGGCTTCTCCAGAAGTTGTTACAGGTATTCTGAATGTTTAGGCACTTGATTGTTATGCTCTTATTGATCTGGGGTCCTCCTTGTCTTATGTTACCCCGTTTATTGCCTCAAATTTTGGGATAGAAACAGAACAACTTCCTGAGCCATTCCCTGTATCGACTCCGGTTGGTGATTTTATTACAGCAGCGCGAGTCTATAATAATTGTGTTGTCACGGTATGTGGTTACGTTACCACGACCGATCTTATTGAGCTTGGGATGGTAGATCTTACCACGACCAGTCCATAAATGTTGCCGGGGCATTAGTCAAGCCGAAGGAAATCACTAGGAACTCATAATGGCCATATCTCATACAAAAAGCAGTCTTCGGAACATCCGTAGCCTGAATCTTCAGCTGATGATACCCTGATCTCAAGTTAATTTTAGAAAATACCCTGGCACCCTGCAGCTGGTCAAACAAATCATCAATGCGCGGTAATGGATAGTTGTTCTTAATAGTTACCTTATTCAACTGGCGGTATTCGATACACATCCGCATAAACTCATCTTTCTTCTTTACAAATAGAACTGGAGCACCCCACGGCGACACACTCGGTTTGATAAATCCCTTAGCCAACAACTCCTCAAGCTGCTCCTTCAACTCCTTCAACTCCTTTGGAGCCATACGGTACGGGGGAATAGAAATAGGTTGAGTGCCTGGAGCTACTGTCACGACCCAAACTGGAGGATCATGACTAGCACCCGGGCCATACTTGCCGAGCACCAACGTACATT